>JAWZYU010000886.1:0-66000 GCA_038380435.1 Ryuthela nishihirai
TGTAATATCGAGTGACATTTGTTCTCAGTTCAGAAACGCCAAAAAAAAACTCTTTTTCCGTTAGAAACTCAGACAACATGTAACATGAACAAATTCCGAAACTAAACATTATGACAGAAAAATGGAAGTCGTTTAAAAACCATTAGAGATAAATTAACGAAATTTGGACAGCATATTTGAAAAGGTAATTTAGGTGTTACTACTGGGAATATTTTAATTGCTCTCTAAACAAAAGAAAAGCTTTATTTGCTCAGAAATTCAAAGTTCCCAATTAGCCATGCGAAAAAAAAAGATGGCGATCAGTCTATTAAAGGAATCGCTTCAGTTGTAAAAGAAGAAACGCAACTAAAATTGGTGATATCCGAAGCAAATTTCTATCGTTTTCGAGAAGGAATTTTTCTTAATGGCTTTCTAGGGTAGTTCAAATCAAGCGGGCGGAAATGGTCAGTCAGTAGCACGTCAGGCTCGTAATCTGCAGTTCCCAGGTTCGAGTCTCACCTGGGACAGGGTTGATATTTATCTCCGCCAAACTCTCGATCCTTCCCTCGGGTCAGTACGATGCACATATGGGCTAGGAAAGACCTCCACCCCTGGGATGAAACTTTGAACCATGGTCAGTGGGGGCGGAGGTGGCTCAGTCGGTAGCGCGCCAGGCTCGTAATCTGCAGTTCCCAGGTTCCAGTCTCAGCTGAGTCAGCGTCGAGATTTATCTCCGCAAAATTCCCCACCCTGCGCACGGTCAGTAGAGGACACCGACGGGCTTGGAAAGGCCGCCGTCCGTCGGATGGGACGTTAAGCCGTGGTCCCGTGTATGGGAGAGCCATACCCTGTGTACGTTAAAGAACACATTGGATGGCCTTGACGGGAGGCTACCATCTGTCTCCCAACAGCTGTTCCAGTGGGTCCCCTCCCCCAACGTTCTCTAAGTCTTCGGGGTCCTTGTGACCTGGCCATTTAGCCCAATGTGTGCAAAAAAGTGCCGCTCAGAGGTAAAACAACCCAACCCAACCATGGTCAGTGTGCGGGGAGAGCCATGCCCTGTGCGTGTTAATTAACACGTGGACGGTGAAGAAGGGGACCCTCTGGAGGGCTGTCTTCTAACAGCTGTCCAGCGGGTCCCCTTCCTGCAACTTTCACTGAGCCTTTGGGGTCTTGTGGCCAACCCATTTTGCGCAGAAAAGTGCAGCTCAGAAGTAAACTATCCAAGTTCAATTTTTTGTTTTGCAAGTTTATTTTCCAAAGTATCATTTATACAATTTTTTTACATTAAAAAAATTCCACTAAGCCGAAGCTTATCAGCGGGAAATCAATGAAATATATGCTAAGCAATTAAATTTTGCTCTTTAATTTGTTGTTTAAATGAAATTTCAAACATTATTTCAGTGAAATGCGTTTTTAATATAAGGAACCCCAATGGTTTAGAGTGCTTGGTTACTAGGTCTTTAAACATATGGGCGCACTGTTGAACTTCAAAATTACTTAGTAATTAATTATAGAAACATAGTTGCCATCTTGCTACCAATGATTCATCCATAAATATGTGTTGGGTTGGGTTGTTTTACCTCTGAGCGGCACTTTTTTGCACACCATGGGCTTTTTTTGCACCCCATAAATATGTGTAAATGACCAGGTCACATGGACCCCGAAGTCTCAGAGAAGGTTGGGGGAGGGGACCCACTGGAACAGCTGTTGGGAGACAGATGGTAGTCTCCCGTCAAGGCCATCCAGCGTGTTCTTTAACGTGCACAGGGTATGGCTCTCCCGAACACAGGGCCACGGCTTAACGGCCAGTCCGACGGACGGCAGCCATTCCAAGCCCATTGGTGTCCGCTACTGACAGGGGCAGGGCGGGTAATTTTGCGGAGATAAATCTCAACGCTGATTCAGCTGGGACTCGAACCTGGGAACTACAGATTACGAGCCTGGCGCGCTACCGACTGAGCCACCCCCGCTCCCCATAAATATGTGTTGATTTGTAGGGCTATTATTTCCAAGGAAAAGGCATGGAAGTCTCTGTGTGTGTTGCCTTTCTGCTGAAGTCTCGCCTTTCTTCCAGATCTCCTTCATGACGTATTAAACTGATAGGCTCCTCTCAGACCTCTGTGGGAAGCAGCTGTTTGA
Organism: Ryuthela nishihirai; assembly: GCA_038380435.1. Lineage (NCBI taxonomy): Eukaryota > Metazoa > Arthropoda > Arachnida > Araneae > Heptathelidae > Ryuthela > Ryuthela nishihirai. The sequence continues at coordinate 2,122 of JAWZYU010000886.1, forward strand.
GGAAAGATTTATTACTCTACGTATCTTAAGAATTCTGATCACGCTGCATAAGTGTAAACATAATATCAGAAAAGAGGGGAAAATAAGAAGAGAAATGAAAGGAAGGATGAAAGGAATGTGAAAGGAAGGATGAAAGGAAGATGATAGAAGGACGAAAGGAAGATGAAAGGTAGGATGAAAGAAGATGAAAGGTAGGATGAAAGAAGATGAAAGGAAGGATGAAAGGAAGATGAACGGTAGGATGAAAGAATATGAAAGGAAGGAGAGGGAAAAAAAGGATGAAAGAAGATGAAAGGAAGGATGGAAGGAAGATGAACGGTAGCATGAAAGAATATGAAAGGAAGGAGAGGGGAAAAAAAGGATGAAAGAAGATGAAAGGAAGGAGATGAAAGGAAGGATGAAAGAAGATGAAAGGAAGGAGATGAAAGGAAGGATGGAAGGAAGATGAACGGTAGCATGAAAGAATATGAAAGGAAGGAGAGGGGAAAAAAGGATGAAAGAAGATGAAAGGAAGGAGATGAAAGGAAGGATGGAAGGAAGATGAACGGTAGCATAAAAGAATATGAAAGGAAGGAGAGGGGAAAAAAAGGATGAAAGAAGATGAAAGGAAGGAGATGAAAGGAAGGATGGAAGGAAGATGAACGGTAGCATGAAAGAATATGAAAGGAAGGAGAGGGGAAAAAAGGATGAAAGAAGATGAAAGGAAGGATGGAAGGAAATTGATGAAAGGAAGGATGAAAGGAAGGTAAAAGAAAGGAGGTGAAAGGGAAGATGAAAGGAAGAAGATGAAAGGAAGGGGATGAAAGGAAGGATGAAAGAAGATGAAAAGGGAGCTTTTGACTTTCTTTTCGGAATGATAGAGAGAAAGTACTATATTCCTTTTGACAAAGTTTTCAAGATTTCATCGAAAATTCCCATCTCTGTACCTCAGTCCACCCAATTTCCGTCTATTCGTCCAAATTCTTAAAAATGTCAAAATAAAACCTTTAAAGTGGCTCAATTACAACATTGCACTTTGTTCAATGTGTGAATTTTGTTATTGTATAACGATATTCAGTTGAAATATGTCATTATGGCAAGCTGAAATTTATTTAGAAGTTTTTTTTTAGGGAAAACCTTAGCGATGCTGTTCTGTATATGAATAAAATAGCAATTTGCTACTGAGAAAATTATAGCTCATCAAACTTAATAAGATAGTAACTGTATTTTCATGAAAACTGGATCAAACCATAGATGAATTAGCTAGCACAGAGAGACGACTTTTCATATTTGAGCATTGTAGCAGAAAATCGATGGCAGCGCTCCTACCGAGTGACGGATTAACTAATTTTGTTCCAAACGATAATATATGATTATAATTTTAAAACTATACAAGAATCTATCATTTTTTAAGAAAGCCAACAGTTAGTTTTAGATTATTCTATAATATTTCTAAATAATCTTAATGAATAAGTATTTCTATTTCATATATTTTGTAAAAGACAATAAAAAAAAGCAAATAACCGATACAGAGCTGCAAACACTTTAACTGTCCACACACTTTGAAAGTTAGAGGGAAAATGAGAATTGCGGCTGTCTCCTAAAGGTGGCCCACCTGTGCCAACTATTTGGTTGTTGCCTTATCAATAGGGGGGTGGAGGGGACTCAGTCGGTAGCGCGCCAGGCTCGTAATCTGTAGTTCCCAGGTTCGAGTCCCAGCTGGGTCAGCATTGAGATTTATCTCCGCAAAATTCCCCGCCCTGCCCACGGTCAGTAGGGGACACCGATGTGCTTGGAAAGGCCGTCGTCCGTCGGATGGGACGTTAAGCCGTGGCCCCGTGTGCGGGAGAGCCATACCCTGTGCACGTTAAAGAACACGCTGGATGGCCTTGACGGGAGGCTACCATATGTCTCCCAACAGCTGTTCCAGTGGGTCCCCTCCCCCAACCTTCTCTGAGTCTTCGGGGTCCATGTGACCTGGCCATTTAGCCCATGGTGTGCAAAATAGTGCCGCTCATAGGTAAAACAACCAACCAACCAACAGTCATACAACGTGCACGTTAAAGAACACGATGGATGGCCTTGACGGGAGGCTACCATCTGTCTCCCAACAGCTGTTCCAGTGGGTCCCTTCCCCCAACCTTCTCTGAGCCTTCGGGGTCCATGTGACCTGGCCATTTAGCCCATGGTGTGCAAAAAAGTGCCACTCAGAGGTAAAACAACCCAACCGACCTGAAGAAGCGATTGATAACGATCGATTGAAGGCTTTAACTGAATACAATACACGCCAAACTGTACGAGACATCGCAGGCAAAGTAAACGTGCATTATTCAACAGTTTCCCGGCACCAGAAAGCCATTGGGAAAGTGAAGAAGTTGGATAAATGGGTTCCGCATAAATTAACAGACTTATAAGGCACGTAGAAAATTTTGAGTGTGCACTTCCCTTCTCACACAAAACCAAAGGGTTTTTCCATAGAATTGCAATGGGTGATAAAAAAAAATGGATCCTGTGCAATTGTCGACATTTTACTCAATGGCTGACATTGTGGAATCATCCAAACACATGCCTAAGCCCAAAAGAAGCCCTGAAGAAGGTAATGGTGACAGTTTGATGGCCTGCGGCCGTGTTATCCATCACTCATTCTTAAAACCGGGTGAAACAGTAAATGCAGAGAAATATTGTACAGAAATTCAAAAAAATGCATGGCAAATTATGCAAGAAGCAGCCTGCATTGGTCAATAGATATGGAGTCTGAGCTGGGTCAGCTTTGAGACTTATCCCCACAAAGTTCCCCGCCCTGCCCATGGTCAGTAGGGGGACACCGATGGGCTTGGAAAGGCGCCGTCCGTCGTATGGAACGTTAAGCCGTGGCCCCGTGTACGGGAGAGGGTTACCTGTGCACGTTAAAGAACACACTGGATGGCCTTGACGGGAGGTTACCATATGTCTCCTAACAACTATTCCAGTGGGTCCCCTCCTCCAACCTTCTCTGAGCCTTCGGGGGTAGGGGCGGGGGTGGCTCAGTCGGTAACGACCCAGGCTCGTAATCTGTAGTTCCCAGGTTCGAGTCCCAGCTGGGTCAGCGTTGAGATTTATCTCCGCAAAAATTCCCCGCCTTGCCCACGGTCAGTAGGGGACACCGATGGGCTTAGAAAGGCGCCGTCCGTCGTTAAGCCGTGGCCCCGTGTACGGGAGAGCCATACTCTGTGCACGTTAAAGAACACGCTGGATGGCCTTGACGGGAGGTTACCATATGTCTCCCAAGAGCTGTTCCAGTGGGTCCCTTCCCCCAACCTTCTGTCAGCTTTTGGGGTCCATGTGACCTTTTCATTTAGCCCATGGTGTGCAAAAAAGTGCCGCTCAGTGGTAAAACAATCCAACCCAAAATGTAAAAGTTTCGAGGAGTCACAGTCCTCTCACCAAGAAATTTACCGAAGTAATAACCGAAATCATCACAAGTAACAAGAAGTTAAACAGGACACCATTCAAATGCAAATGCAAATTTCACAGAGGAAGAAATTTCATTAATGGAAAAGTGGAGAATAATAAAGTATTTAAGATAAATAAATATTATTTACCCGTTTAAATGAATAATTCTTTTACTTTTTCAAGAAATGTGGAAACCCATTTCGCAAATGAAATGAGACAGGCATAATTGGCTTTGCATCACTGGCTCTAGATCAGGCATGTCAAACTCGTTAACCACCGAGGGCCATTTTAAATAAAATATAATAAATACCCCCTCAAGCAGCTGTTTGACACAGAGGTCTGACAGGAGCCTGTCCGTTTATATGCCACAGCAGAAGGTCTGAGAGGATGGCAGGACCTCAGGAACGTATACAGCAACTGTACACGCTCCAGTTACCGTTCACAGCAAACTGGAGCGTGTGCAGTTACTGCACACGCTCCAGTTTGCTGTGAACGGTAACTGCACACGCTCAGTATTTCTGTGAGTGGGCCCACAAGATCCAGGTTTTTGTGAGCTCACACGATCCAATGTAAATAAAATAAAAATAAATCCCCCCTCAAGCAGCTGCTTGCCACAGAGGTCTGACAGGAGCCTGTCAGTTTATATGCCATAGTAGAAGGTCTGAGAGGATGGCAGGACCTCAGCAGAAAAACGACACATACAACCATGCTTTACCCGGGGCTCGAACCCAGGTCCCTTAGATCAGTAGCCAAGCGCGCTAACTACTCTGCCACGGGATGGCTGAGGGCCATATTAAGTATTATATAATAAATCGCGGGCCGCAAAACAAAAAAACAAAACAAATGGAAATAAAGATGAAGCATAACTTTTATTATAAACAAATCAATACATACAAAATAATAATACACAGAATATAAACATATTAAAAAATACATATGTATGTAGGAAAGTTTCTTTTTTTCAATTTAACATTATTTAAATAAAATAATATCATCTTTTTTTTTGAACAAACTTGGCAACGTTTTTCATTAACCAAATCTTCAAAATTTGGTTGAATTTGTTGAGCTGTAGTTATTTTTAAAATTGCTTGCACATGCTTGTCTGTTAATCTTGATCTTTCCGCAGTTTTATTATTTTTTTAAAGTGGAAAATAGTTGTTCGCAATTCTACGATCGGGCTCCGACATATACATTTATGCGCAATAGTTTCCCTTATATATAAATGGAAATGTTTTCTGAAATACGTTTACTTAATTCATGTACCGTGTACGTACTTATAATTTTAATTAAAGAATCCAGTGTTGTCAAAAATTAAATAAACGTATTGGGTATCAATCTTGGCGGGCCGCAGAACAGTTCCCGGCGGGCCGCATGTTTGACATGCCTGCTCTAGATGATATCCTTATAGGTTGCCAAAAGTATTGCCGTTGGGGCGGGGGTGGCTCAGTCGGTAGCGCGCCAGGCTCGTAATCTGTAGTTCCCAGGTTCGAGTCCCAGCTGGGTCAGCGTTGAGATTTATCTCCGAAAAATTCCCCGCCCTGCCCACGGTCAGTAGGGGACACCGATGGGCTTGGAAAGGCCGCCGTCCGTCGGATGGGACGTTAAGCCGTGGCCTCGTGTGCGGGAGAGCCATACGCTGTGCACGTTAAAGAACACGCTGGATGGCCTTGACGGGAGGCTACCATATGTCTCCCAACAGCTGTTCCAGTGGGTCCCCTCCCCCAACCTTCTCTGAGCCTTCGGGGTCCATGTGACCATGGCCATTTAGCCCATTGTATGCAAAAAAGTGCCGCTCAGAGGTAAAACAACCCAACGTATTGCCGTCCATTTTGTTTTTCTAACGGTGCATATTAATAAGGACACAAAAAATTAGTAAATTACACTTCTGGGAGACCATGTGATATGCATTAGATAAGTAGAGAGGGGGAAAAAAAACATTAACCTGATGGGATCCGAATTCACTATCTACTGATAACATGTCAGGTGCTCTGTCGCTGAGCGACCGGCCAAAGATTCGTTATAGGTTGGGTAGATAGGTTGGGTAGTTTTACCTCTGAGCGGCACTTTTTTGCACACCATGGGCTAAATGGCCAGGTCACATGAACCCCGAAGGCTCAGAGAAGGTTGGGGGAGGGGACCCACTGGAACAGCTGTTGGGAGACAGATGGTAGCCTCCCGTCAAGGCCATCCAGTATGTTCTTTAACATGCACAGAATATGGCTCTCCCGCACACGGGGCCACGGCTTAACGTCCCATCCGACGGACGGCGGCCTTTCCAAGCCCATCGGTGTCCCCTACTGACCATGGGCAGGGCGGGGAATTTTGCGGAGATAAATCTCAACGCTGACCCAGCTGGGACTCGAACCTGGGAACTACAGATTACGAGCCTGGCGCGCTACCGACTGAGCCACCCCCGCCCCCCAAAGATAAAGATTTCCTCTGTTGGTGGCTTTAAGCATTTTACCATAGAATGATCGGTGTCATTCGAATATATCTGACTTTAATTGAAGAACACCTGGCATGTGATCAGGAGGTCTTGGGTTCGGATCCCACTCTCTATACTTATCTAAAGTTCAGTAAATGCTTCGATTTAAGGACACTGTGATGCTGTTTTTATTCCCACAGAAAATATAACAAAGGCATTATTAGAAAGAGGCCTGATGATGATATTGACCCATAATTCGCAACAGATAGGGGGCTGCTTGGTGCTCACTGCAAAGAGGCGTTATTCCTAAAGAAAGAATGTCCATGTAAATTACAAAAAAAAATGTAAATTCAGTGTTAACGTTATTCCAAAACCGTGTTAATTAAATCCACTTAAATCGAGAACCAATTGCATATCGTCACAAAAAAAAATCGAGTTATTTAGACCTCCCAATTCTGTTTCGGTACAGTCGCTCAAAAAAGTATCCGAACGCTACGTTTGATTACAGAATTCAGAAAAAATATCTGGCAACGATTTTTTTAGAAATGAGTGATCTGGCAACCGTCGTGTCGCAACGATTTTTTAGAAATCAGTGATCTGGCAACCGTCGTGTCGCAACAATTTTTTTAGAAATTAGTGATCTGGCAACCGTCGTGTCGCAAAGATTTTTTTAGAAATTAGTGATCTGGCAACCGTCGTGTCACGTGACACGACGGTTGCCAGATCACTCATTTCCAAAAAAATCGTTGCCAGATATTTTTTCTGAATTCTGTAATCAAACATAGCGTTCGGATACTTTTTTGAGCGACTGTAGGTGGTCATATTATTTTGATACTAGATCGTGTGGGCTCACTCACGGAAATATTGAGTGTGTGCAGTTACCGTTCGCAGCAAACTGGAGCGGTTGCGGTTAATGTTCACAGTACATTGGATCGTGTGAGCTCACTCACGGAAATATTGATCGTGTGCAGTTACCGTTCACAGCAAACTGGAGCGTGTGCAGTAACTGCACACGTTCCAGTTTGCTGCGAACGGTAACTGGAGCGTGTACAGTTGCTGTACACGCTCCAGATATTTTTCCTGAATTTCTGTAATCACGTGACACGAGGGTTGCCAGATCACTGAATTTCTGAAAAAAAAAATCGTTGACAGATATTTTTTCTGAATTTTGTAATCAACCATGGTGTTCGGATACTTTTTTGAGCGACTGTAGGTGGTCATATTATTTTGATACTAGATCGTGTGGGCTCACTCACGGAAATATTGAGCGTGTGCAGTAACTGCACACGCTCCAGTTTGCTGTGAACGGTAACTGAAGCGTGTACAGTTGCTGTACACGCTCCAGATATTTTTCCTGAATTCTGTAATCACGTGACACGAAGGTTGCCAGATCACGAATTTCTAAAAAAATCGTTGTCAGATATTTTTTCTGAATTCTGTAATCCACCATGGTGTTCGGATACTTTTTTAAGCGACTGTACGCAAGGACAACGTAATAATAATGTGTGACAATCCCGGTGCACCGCAGTACGAGGACTGCATATCACCATATGGGAATTGCCACTGAAATACCCATCGACTAACCAGGTTCCTATCAGTTAAGCTTGCTTTACATTGAACCTGCCTACAGCGGGAGAAGACCATTTGTGAAGAGAAAAGCACTGCTTGTGATTTTATAGCCTGCCTGTAGAAATAATCATTGAGGTGCAGTGAGTGTGTGATCTTTTAAAATTTTTGAGTAATGCCTAGGAATATGCCCATCACTCACTGAATTTTGTCCAAATATCTGCCAAATAATCAGATAGTATCTTTAGAATTTAGAGCCAAAAACATATGTAGAAGTCCTAACTTTTTGAGTCTTTCGCAGAAGAGACTCTTAGGCACTTCCATCGAAAGGCCACACCTAATCGGGTGACCAAGCCTTTCAGCATGACCTTCAACTTCGTCCTCTCAATCGAGCCGGGCAACCACGACCCGCTCACCGTCTCGGCCTTAACCACGCCGAGGCCGCGTCGGGGAACACTTGACCGGGCCCACCCAAGCTAGTCAGCGGCCCTCCAACGACCCCGACAAAGCCGTTAGCCTACCAGGGCTTACGTGACCGCAGCACGCGTACCCGACTTCGCAGAGGAACCCTAGTTCCTCCACTGCGAAAGCTATATGTGGCCAAAACTAATTCCGTGGGACTCTTAGTTTGGCTGTTCCATCGATAAGTCCGTCGACCAGGGTAGCTACACCCGGTCGCGAGCCTCCAACTTCTACCTCTCCATTGTGAACGGGCCGAAGCCCTCAAGTGAACATCTTCCGACCACGGTATCATCGAAACCGCATCGAAGAGCCCACAGACAAGTGTACGAAGAGGTGCACAACTCAGTCCGCGGTACTCCCCGATGAACCCACAGAAGACAGGGTACTCCAAGTCCTGTCCGGGGCACTTAGAACGGCCCCTCAACCGGGGCTGCAACCCCATCGAAGCTGGGGACAAGTCAATAAGCTGACTGGACCAGCCCTCCCCTAAGGCAGTCCGTCAGTCCTCAACAGGCCCCCTCCACCGAGGGCCACAAGACATCATGAACTCCAGAATGCCAGCGATCCGAGCCCAACTCAGAGGCACCATAACCCACCCACCCCCCTCGTCAAGGAGGTCCCACTCCGGGGGGGGGGGGGTACGCAAGGACAGTTCTTTAACAATCGGTCAGTATGGGCACACCTACTCTAGCAGCTCATTGCCACAGAGGTCTTACAGGAAGTCTCAGCACAATACGCCACAGAGAAGTTTTGTGAGGAAGGCAAAACTTTAAAAAAAAACACAATACAGAAAAGAAACATCCATGCCTAATTCGGAGCTCGAAACCAGATCCCTTTGACCTTTAGCATTATTTTAACCACTCGGCCCTGGTGACAAATTCCGTGCAGTTATAATATTGCATAAAGGTGAATTTACGATAATTATAGGCTAACATTGTAAACTGTGCAAACAGGCCGATTGCCAGATCGTCAAAGAAAACTATAATTCGAAATGTATTTTATAAGATTCGGAGATTACCTTTCGTTGAATGGCAACTTCATTTCAACGTCACAGTAAACAGTTCGTACATGCATTCAAAATTCTCATGCAGACTTTGGCTACGGAGATTCAACGAGACTGTGCAATTTTACTCTCCAAACACTTCTGATCTACAGCTGCTGAATTTGGCCACTGCAGTACAATTCTAGCAAGGACCTATTTGAAAATGTTCACAACCTTATTTACTAATTTACAGTTCTGCATACGAGCAACATGGCCAAACCAATGCAGTTTCTCTTTGCACAATAACCTACTCAAAAGAGGTTGTTTACTCCTTTGCCAAACTCATCATTACTTACAAAGCTAAACTACCATATGCCCAAGACACTGCGTAATCATCAAAGGTATCAGGTTTCCTGTTATCTTGCTTGCAAAGGGTCCACTTTTCACCACCATAACTAACTATAGACAGAGTTGGGTTGGGTTGTTTTACCTCTGAGCGGCACTTTTTTGCACACCATGGGCTAAATGGCCAGGCCACATGGACCCCGAAGCCTCAGAGAAGGTTGGGGGGAGGGGACCCACTGGAACAGCTGTTGGGAGACAGATGATAGCCTCCCGTCAAGGCCATCCAGCGTGTTCTTTAACGAGCACAGGGTATGGCTCTCCCGCACCCGGGGCCACGGCTTAACGTCCCATCCGACGGACGGCGGCTTTTCCAAGCCCATTGGTGTCCCCTACTGACCGTGGGCAGGGCGGGAATTCTAGACAGAGCTAAACAATATGTAACCTAAATTTAGGTGTATATGCCTATTTCTTCGCACTCTCTAAAGATTCTTAAAGATTCCAGCAGCAATCCCTATTTGTCTGTTTATCTTATACCACACATCAGCAATATCTCTTACTTAGTTCCCAATATAATTAAACTGATATACCTGGTCTAGGTTCATATTCATTCATACTATCTGAACCACAGCCCGCCTTGCCAATTTTCATCACTTTCTTTCTCTCTGTTTATTTCAAGACTGGTCCTTAGAACCAGTTAGACCAAGTTATTTCACGACTGGTCCTTATAAAGGTTGTTAACCTTGAGTACAGTAATGCCAACTGACTATATTATGGCATAAAATGTACATGCACTAAGTTCTACTCTCTTATATTTAGGGTTGCGTCCTTTTTGAAACACCCTATATTTTCTTGTTTTCAAAGAAAACGAGAAAAAAAAAAGGCAACCAATAAGTAAATAAAAACTAGTGGTATTTTTTCCATAAATGCTTTGGAGCAGTGTTATCAGATTGGGGTTCCCTCTAGATCTAGAGGTTTTTTAGCATCTGAGATGAAATCTAGGAGGACATATTTATTTGGGAGAAATTTAGGGAATTAAGTCTGTTGGGGATAATTTGGAAGTTTATTTAAAATGTGGTTTATTTGCACAGTTCTTGTAATAAATAAAATAAGAATAATTGTGGGATTCTATTATACTCTCATTACCAGTCTATCATTACCAGTCTAATACTATTACCAGTCTCATCAACAGCTCTAATGAAAGAATTCATCTCATCAACATCATTTGCCAAAAGGATTAAATCATTAAAAAAAAATACCCCCTCAAGCATCTGTTTGCCACAGAGGTCTGACAGGAGCCTGTCAGTTTATATGCCACAGTAGGAGATCTGAGAGGATGGCAGGACCTCAGCAGAAAAACGACACACACATCCATGCCTTACCCGGGGCCCGAACCCAGGTCCCGTAGATCAGTAGACAAGCGCTCTAACCACTCGGCCACGGGACGGCTTAAATCATTAGCATAAGCTAAATCAGAAATTTTAAAATATCTAGACCGTTTTTGGCCAAAATCAACCCTTTATTGATTATATGCAGAATTATTTGTAATCAAATTAAAGCGAAAAGGAGACAAAATGCACTCTTGTTTAACGCCATTAACAATGCTAAACGAATCGCTACAAGTCTTACCAACTCTCACACATGACTCAGTGTTATTATAGAGAGCTTTCATTACACTAACTAACTTGTTAGGTATTCTATATGATCTAACGATCAATCACAAATTAATGCGATCAACAAAATCAAAAGCCTTTTTGAAATCTATAAAGCTAGTAACCACATTTATGAAACTCTAAACATTTCTCAAGAATCTGCCTAAGCGAAAATATTTGATTAATACATCTCCTACCACTTCTGAATCCACTTTGCTCATCACGCAATTGACTGTCAACCAGATTCTTAATTCTATTAAACACAATAATGCAAGGAACTTTACCTAGGACAGAAAGTAAACTAAATCCCCTATAATTATCAGAAGAACTACGATCACCTTTTTTAAAGATAGGGATAATTATAGCTCTAGTAAAAACCTCAGGAACCACACCTTTATCATAAAAAATATTCAAAATTTCATTCAGCCATGTGACAACACAAATGTTTCCAGCTCTAAGCATTTCAGGGGTGATTTCATCCACCCCTGGGGATTTATGCAGTTTTAATTTTGATGTAGCCAATGTAACTTCAGAATGTGGTATACGTCAACGTTAAAGCCAGTAATGCATCTATCCTCATTACCAGCAATAGGGGGGCGCGGGTGGCTCAGTCGGTAGCGCGCCAGGCTCGTAATCTGTAGTTCCCAGGTTCCAGTCCCCGCTGGGTCAGCGTTGAGATTTATCTCCGCAAAATTTCCCTCCCTGCCCACGGTCAGTAGGGGACACCGATGGGCTTTGAAAGGCCGCCGTCCGTCGGATGGGACGTTAAGCCGTGGCTCCGAGTGCGGGAGAGCCATATCCTGTGCACATTAAAGAACACGCTGGATGGCCTTGACGGGAGGCTACCATCTGTCTCCCAACAGCTGTTCCAGTGGGTCCCCTCCCCCAACCTTCTCTGAGCCTTCGGTGTCCATGTGACCTGGCCATTTAGCCCATGGTGTGCAAAAAAGTGCCGCTCTGAGGTAAAACAATCCAATCCAGCAATAGGAGTAGAAATAATCATATTATTTAGAACATCTCTGAAATGCTCAGCCCTCTAACCATCACAGCCATCGCCTTCAAACCCTTGCTAAGTTTATCCCCTAGCCATCACTTTCAACAACCTTGTCATGTTTATCCCTCAATCCTTGTGTACCCGTCTGTTTCTTCCCACACAAAACATTAACAATTTGGAATAACTACCTATCTGCTTTTGTGCCTAGCTGCTTCCTCTGTTTTGTCAGCAAAGTTATGAAGCCAAAGATTCTTATCAGCTGCTCTAATGAAGTGGTCGTTTACACGTTTATTATGCTCGTTGTAATGCTGTCCATTACTAGTATGGTGTTGATTCGTATTGTTCCTGCACATTCTTCTTTCGAAAATAAGCTCCATTGCCTTATCACTCAAATAATTTTGTTTCCTCTGTTCTCTTTTACCCAAAAGAGTACTGTTGGTTTCAAGAAAAGCCTGCTTAAAATAATCCCATTGTTTCTCAACTTCAGCAGTAAGCAAACCACGATTGTCATAATGACTAAATAGCCTATCATGGTTTTTTTTTTTTTAATATATATAATTTTTCGCTACATCTGGATCTTTCAGAGTTGGGTTGTTTTACCTCTGAGCGGCACTTTTTTGCATACCATGGGCTAAATGGCCAGGTCACATGGACCCCGAAGGCTCAGAGAAGGTTGGGGGAGGGGACCCACTGGAACAGCTGTTGGGAGACAGATGGTAGCTTCCCGTCAAGGCCATCCAGCGTGTTCTTTAACGTGCACAGGGTATGGCTCTCCCGCACACGGGCCCACGGCTTAATGTCCCATCCGACGGACGGCGGCCTATTCCAAGCCCATCGGTGTCCCCTACTGACCGTGGGCAGGGAATATTGCGGAGATAAATCTCAACGCTGACCCAGCTGGGACTCGAACCTGGGAACTACAGATTACGAGCCTGGCGCGCTACCGACTGAGCCACCCCCGCCCCTAGGATCTTTCAGACCTACAGTGTTAAAAGTAATTATCTTAACCTTAGCACAACATTTCTTAAGTTTCAGCTGCAAGATACTTTTGACCAGGTAATGGTCAGACCCAATTTCGACTCCCCTGTATGATCTGGTATTACTAATCGAAATAGCCCATTTGCTGTTAATTAAAATGTAACCTATCATATTCCTGTACAACGCATCAGATGAAACCCATACGTATTTATAAATGTTCCAGTGTTCGCAATATGCATTTTTTAATCTCAAACAGTTACATTATCCTCTATTTATTTTATTTTGATAATGTTTTGTGTAACATTCTAAATTTTAAAGCATTGTCTTGCCAGCTCCTCTGTTAAGGGGACTTGACCAGTCACTTCTCTGAAACGAGCGAGCAAAGCGATAACAACGGGAAATTCATGGGGGCGGAGCTCTAGTTTACAATATTTAGCAACCTTGGGTGCAGTGGGGGCACTGCACCCAATGCATATGAGAATCTCATTTTAAAGAGAATGAAGTTTTTTCTTTACCAACTGTTTCATTCCTTAAAAGTTTTAATTTTAGGCAGTGGATGATGGGGGAAATACAATTAGATTTCGTTATTAATTATGCAACATAAAAGTATTCGTCTTTTAATTCTTAAATCTAAAAGGTTGCATTTCCCACAACCCTCTCAGAAGAGTCGGTAGATTATTACTCTCTATGGAATATTTCTTAAAAACTACCACTAAGTTTTCAAATTTCTCTTCTATACTAATTTTTTGTAAGCTTGAATGAAATTGTGAGCAACTGCAAAAGAGCGAGCATTTTTAGAAGTATCAAAAGTAATATTTTCCTTTTAAATTTGATTAACAGAAATATTGCAGGAGACAGCATACCCGATTTTCCCATTTGGAATATCTCTAGGCCAGATATTTTACCTTACATGCTTGACGTGATTTCAAAACATCACTACCCATCTGAAGAACTATGAGCTCTTACGATGCAGTATATTGGTGGGAGATTTGCTGGTTTTTGCCACATCTTTACTGATGGTTCTAGAAGTGATGAAACTGGAATAGTATCCTGTGCTTTCTGCATCCTTGGTCTTAGTATTAAAGAAGGATTTTCGTTGTCTAATCCAACATCTATTATGAATGGCGAACTTTGGGCTATCCTCAAGGCACTTGAATGGGCATTCATTTTTCATTCAGAAAAAATTCTTATCCTTTCAGACAGCAGGTCTTCACTCCAAGCTCTTCTAGCTGATCCACTTTCTACCTCTAACTGTTCATTAATTTCAGAAATATTATTGCAATGCAATAAACATATTGAAGAAAATAAAAACCAAATTGTGCTCCAGTGGATTCCTTGCAATATAGGAATCCATGGAAACGAAGAGGCAGACGAAACTGCTAGAGAGCTTACAGAAAACCGCAAGCATATATAACATCATAACATACAAATCTTTTATCTCAGAGGCATGACTTTAATGATAATTTGTTGTCCAGTGTATTTGCTCCTTCTGATTGGTGGATGCTGACCAATGGAAGGAACAGATGACACCTTTTGTGAGGAGGAAAGCCCAGATCGGACTCAGAAAGTTGGAGGGATGGAACTGGAACAGAGGATTTTAGAGGACGAGCAGAGTAAGTACTGAGGGTCAGAGAAAGGCGATCACGAGGAAAAGTTTGTGCAGAGTGCGAGAAAGATCTTATCTGTTAATCCGCTCTTAGAGAGCTGTGGTGACGTCACCAACTCAGTCAGCCACACCAACTGATTGATGCAAGTATCCATGTTAATTGTGAAATCATAATGTGAAAGATGTCTGTTAGTCTAAGATTGCAATAAATGTTATATATTAAGACCCGTGGAACATCATTGAGGCTCTAGTGCCCACGATTTTATATTTCATTAAATCGAAACTGGTCACGGCCAACTTAAGACGGAGCGGGAGGATGGCAAATGCACACTAATCTTTTCTTATCCTCCATCGTATAACACTTGGCCCTTGATCGTATTTAGAGATCAAGTTCTGCAAAAAGATATCAATTATTTTGAACTAGCTGAACGTACCCGGCACTGCCCCAGGAGTCACTTTTAATCGTATATTCTTATTTTCATCGCACTAAAGGTAAATTTTGTAAGTTCCCGGTGTTCGCTTCGACCGTTGTTGACATCAGCGGGCTCTCCATAGCCCGTGGTTTAGTTTCTGTTTAAGCTATCGAGATTTTTATTTCCGTTATCACAGAATTTGCCGTCCTATGGCTTTCGTGATATTCGTCCGCAAGGTCCAAATTTCTTGCACAGCGTCCCCCGTGTGCCCCAGTGATTGGTTTAAATATCAGGTTCCCTCTTGGCCGTGGTTTCGTTTCTACACAAATTGTGACAGCTCCTGTCTCACGTTTAATCTTCATATTCTGTTGTTACCTGCACTAAAGGTTATTTAATATCCCCCCCCCCTAAATGGTTATTTTGTATCCTCGACATTTTATCACAATTTGAGCAGGAATAATTTCCCGGTGATGCAAAGGCCATTGCTGACTCGGCGCGTGCTCTCAGAGAACGACTCTCGCAAAACGATCGAGATATTTAATTCGTCAGAATTTGGCATTCTGTTGTTCCCGGCGTACTTCACCGAAAGGTCCCAAATTTCGTCGACGGGTTCCCCCTGCCCGATCCCATGTTTGGTTAGAAAATCAGGGCCCTGGCTGCAATGGAACGCTTCAATAATGTATTTGGAAACATGGAGAATCTGGCAACGGAAGCATATTTGCAGCAGAAGATTTAAATGCTATTTTAACTCTACGTTCACAGTTAGGGAGCAGAAAATGGCAACAGTAAATTTGACAGCGATTCTCGTTTCCCATATCAATAGCATGGTAAATATTTTTGCTTCTATCAAGTCCCCCCTTTTGGACTTTCGACCTGAAATTTGGCACTGCAATCCGAGCCACAACCAGAAACATTCTCTGAAAATTTGGAGCGTGTGCGTTGATTTCCCGATGAGTTATGGCTGCCACAGACAGACAGACACCTTTTATTATATAGATTTGAGGAACATCTTATTCCACTGCATAGCATTGATGAGGATATTCATTCTAGCATTACGAGTACTGATGTTTCAGCTATTAGAGTAATAAGATGCAAGCGTTTTCGAATTACGGAAAGAACTGCAATGTCGTTTGCCATAAAATATCGAAGTATTAGAGAAAACGATCTCTTTCTCTACAAAATGCAACCTGCCAGTCGAAAAACGACATTACTACATTGGTTTCCATAAATTAAGGAAAACTCAGAAAAATTATAATAAACAAAAAACTATATGAATGATTTTAAAGAAATTTGATGGAAACATGAATTACAATGCTAGTTTCAGAATAGCATAAAATATTTTAGACTAGAAACATTTTTCGTCAAAAACTAATACTTACAGGAACTTGTCCAAAAATGAGGTGTCAG
This sequence comes from Ryuthela nishihirai, assembly GCA_038380435.1. Classification (NCBI taxonomy): domain Eukaryota; kingdom Metazoa; phylum Arthropoda; class Arachnida; order Araneae; family Heptathelidae; genus Ryuthela; species Ryuthela nishihirai. The sequence continues at coordinate 18,360 of JAWZYU010000886.1, forward strand.
AATGCAATTGGCAAAGTCCTTTAATAAAGAGTGTGATCACCCTTTATAGCAATGCAGGCACGGCAGCGATGTTCCATGCAGTTTATGATGTTGTGAATCAGCTCAGTAGGGAGTAACGACCATTGTTCCTTTAAAGCAGTAATAAGCTCCCCCTTTGTTTTAGGTGGAGGGTTGAGGGCAGCAACACGTCTCCCTAGAGCATCCCAAACATGCTCAATAGGATTTTAGTCGGGAGATCGAGCTGGGCACTCCATGCGCATAATGGTCTCCTCTTGAAGGTATTGTTCCACAAGTTAAGCTCTGTGTGGACGAGCGTTATCGTCTTGTAAGATGAATGTTTCACCTATTGCACCAGCGTAAGGAGGTACATAAGGGTCCAGGATTTCTATACCTTTGAGCATTGAGGTTCCCACTCGTCAACACATAGAAATCCATGTGTCCACCTAAGGAAATGCCACCCCAAACACACGCTACCTCCGCCGTAACTGTCTCTCTGTGACAGATGTTACTGGGATGATAGTGGGTACCTCGTTCGCTCCATATCAAACAGTGCCCGAAATCATTCTGCAAGCAATATCTGGATTCATCTGTGAAGAGTACGGACCTCCATTGCTCTTCTGCCCAGTTAACATGCGTGCGTGCCCAATTGAACCGCTCTCTCCTGTGATGTGAGGGATATACAAATTATTGGCCTTCTAGCGTACAGACCTCCCTCATGAAGCCTTCTACATGCAATAGAAATTGATACAATCCTCCCAGTGGCTGCTGCAAGAGAGGATCGTAGCTGAGAGGGAGTAGACGTCCTGCACCTTGGTGCAGTTAATCGCAGATATCGGTCTTGTAAAAGCGATCGTAACTCTAGCCCTTCCTCGTCTAAACCTCCAAGACGCGGAATCCGTGCTAAGAAATTAATTCCACAGACTATGGACCCCAAAAGGACACACATTCAGCCATCGTGCCACATCTGACTGACTTTGGCCTGCTTCGAGCCGGCCAATAGCTCTCCACCGCAGTTCATTTGGCAAATGATGTCTCGATGTCACTCCTACAAAATGGCTATTTCGAATTTCTTTACTCACATTTAAAACACAAATTAACGATCCACTCCAAAACACCCGTTTTTATGCTGCTCTCCGATTACGAAAATTGACGCATTGTAGCCTAATTTGTATACGATATGCTCACTCGGCATTACTTTACTCGCTACATGAACAAGTCTGGTGAGGATCGCACAATTGTTTGGCGGATTATCGCGCTTTTTTCTCATTTTTCCTTAATTTATGGAAACCAATGTACTATCCTTCTTAAATTCAAATATGTGCGTGAATATAGAATAGGAGCTAGTACATCGGAAATCTGTTGGGTTGTTTTACTTCTGAGCGGCACTTTTTTGCACACCATGGGCTAAATGGCCAGGTCACAAGAACCCCGAAGGCTCAGAGAAGTTTGGGGGAGGGGACCCACTGGAACAGCTTTTGGGAGACAGATGGTAGCCTCCTGTCAAGCCCATCCAGCGTGTTCTTTAACGTGCTCAGGGTATGACTCTCCCGCACACGGGCCCACGGCTTAACGTCCCATCCGACGGACGGTGGTTATTCCAAGCCCATCGGTGTCCCCTACTGACCGTGGGCAGGGCGGTGAGTTTTGCGGAGATAAATCTCAACGCTGACACAGCTGGGACTCGAACCTAGGCACTTGCAGATTACGAACCTGGTGCGCTACCGACTGAGCCACCCTCGCCCCTGGGAAATCTGTACAAAACACCGAAAGTTTTTGGGTTGAAGCGGATCGCTAATTGGATGGTGGAGGGAACAAAAAATATAAAAATATCTCCAGACTCTCGTTAATATTGCTCATTTACTGTTTCCAAATGCTTCTGTGGAGAGAGATTTTTTTTCCTTCTAAATTAATGTCCCATAAAGTCAGCAATATTTAATGATTTGATAAATGTTAATAAACAATCATCGAAAGAAATAATATTTTAATGTTATTCAAGATGCACTATTACTCTTGTAATCAAAATTAAAATTTCACCTAGTTCAGTCAAAATGGTTACTAATATCGTAATAACCTATTTAAAAATATCGACAATTTAAAAGGAAACTGCAAAGTTCGGTGCTAAAATCACTCAACTTCCCTTTTTTGGTACCTATGATTCAGTAACACTTACAGTCGCTGAAAAAATATCTGACAACGATTTTTTTAGAAATTAGTGATCTGGCTACCTTCGTGTCACGTGACACGAAGGTTGCCAGATCACTAATTTCTGATTACATTAAGCACTTTTTGTTGTTTTAGCACTTTTTAACTACGTTTAGCACTTTTTGTTGACTTCTTGCATTTTGTGCAAGTTGAAACACGTTACGATATTGATCGCAAGTAACAGCTGAACAATACGCAGAAGTTTTGCCAGATTATTCTCCATGTAATATAGATATATGCATCATCATCATCATCATCATCCCCAAGCAGCCATGGGCTACGGAGGTCCAACCAGACCGTACAATTTAGTTCTCCAAGCAAGTCTATCCTGAGCTACATCTACTGCATGTGGCCACTGTACACCAATTCTAACAAGGTCCTGTTTGACAAGGTCTGCCCACCGCATCCTAGGTCTCCCCTTCTTTTCTGAGGCCTTTAGGCACACTGTTCGTAACCCTATTCACCAATCTATAATTATTCATACGGGCAACATGGCCAAACCAACGGAGTCTCTCTCTGCACAATATGCTGCTTAAAGGAGGTTGCAAACTCCTTTGCCTAACCTCATCATTAGTTACAAAGTTGAATCACCTAATGCCCAAGATACTGCGTAAGCATCTGGAATCAAAAGCATCTAGTTTCCTGTTATCTTGTTTACAAAGTGTCAAGTTTCACTACCATAACTAACCCTAGAAAGAACCAAACTATTATACAGTCTAATTTTAGTCTTTAGGTGTATACGCCTATTTCTCCACACTCTCCATAGATTCTTAAACGTCCTGGCAGCAATCCCTATTCGTCTGTTAATCTCATGCTGCACATCACCATTATCTGTTACATAGCTCCCAAGATAATTAAACTGTGACACCTGCTCAAGACTGCAACCATTCAGATTAACTGAATCACAGCCTGCCTGACCAATTTTCATCACTTTAGTTTTCTCTCTGTTTATAACCAAACCTACTCTACTACCAGTCTCATCAACAGCTCGAATGAAAGAGTTCATCTCATCAACATCATTTGCCAAAAGGGCTAAATCATCAGCATAATCTAAATCAGAAATTTTCGTATCTCCAGTCCATTTAAGACAAAATCTTTCCCTTGAAGTGAATTTCGCATAACATAATCAATAACCAAGCTAAAGAGAAAAGGAGACAAAATGCACCCTTGTCGAACACCAGACGTAATGCTAAACCAATTGCTACAAGCCTTACCAACTCTCACACACGACTCAGCGTTATTATAGAGAGCTTTCATTATGTTAACTAACTTGTCAGGTATACCATATGATCTCACAATCAACCACAAATTAAGACGATCAACAGAGTCGAAAGCCTTTTTGAAATCGACAAAGCTAGCAACCAAAGGTTTCTGAAACTCTAAACATTTCTCAAGGATCTGCCTAAATGAAAATACCTTATCTACATTGCTCATCACGCAATTTATGTCGGTTGTTTGGGTTGTTTTACCTCTGAGCGGCACTTTTTTGCACACCATGGGCTAAATGGCCAGGTCACATGGACCCCGAAGGCTCAGAGAAGGTTTGGGGAGGGGACCCACTGGAACAGCTGTTGGGAGACAGATGGTAGCCTCCCGTCAAGGCCATCCAGCATGTTCTTTAACGTGCACAGGGTATGGCTCTCCCGCACACGGGGCCACGGCTTAACGTCCCATCCGACGGACGGAGGCCTTTCCAAGCCCATCGGTGTCCCCTACTGACCGTGGGCAGGGCGGGGAATTTTTGCGGAGATAAATCTCAACGCTGACCCAGCTGGGACTCGAACCTGGGAACTACAGATTACGAGCCTGGCGCGCTACCGACTGAGCCACCCCCGCCCCAACAATTTACTGTCAACCAGATTCTTAATTCTATTAAGCACAATCATGCAAAGAACTTTCCCTGGAACAGAGAGTAGAAAAACGACACAGCAGAAAAACGACACATACATCCATGCCTTACCCGGGACTCGAACCCAGGTCCCTTAGGTCAGTAGCCAAGCGCGCTAACCACTCGGCCATGGGACGGATTAGGGTACTGATTAAAGACATTCCTGCAGTTCCTGAAATAATATCAAGTGCCCTATCACTCAAATTATTCGGCCTCCTCTGCTCCTTTTTTCCCAAAAGAGTACTGTTTTTTTCCAAAGAAGCCTGTTTAAAATGGCCCCATTCTTCCTCAACTTCAGTAGTAAGCAAACCATGACTGTCATAATGACTAAGTAACCTATCATGGTAAGTTTTGGCTATAACAGGGTCTTTCAGAGCTTCGGTATTAAAAGTAAATTTTTTAACCCTAGCACAACACTTTTAAAGTTTAAGTTGCAAGACACTTTTAACAAGGTAATGGTCAGATCCAATTTCAGCTCCCCTACATGCCCTGGTATTTCTAACAGAACTAGCCCATTTGCTGTTAATTAATATATAATCAATCATATTCTTATGCAGCCCATCAGGTGAAACCCATGTTGTTATGTGTACTTATGTATGTCACGGTGTTTGTAATAAGTGTTAGTTATTCTGAATCCACAGTTGTATAATAAGTATAGTCGAACCCAGGTCCCTATGATCAGTAGCCAAGCGCGTTAACCACTCTCCCACGTGACGACTAGAGCATATATAGAAGTGGTCTGTCTGTGTTTGCTGCTTAATCTGAGGTCATATCTTTAATGAATTAGGAAGATCTCATTTAAATACATTTTTAATCTCTTACCAAGGGAACTGCTAGCCTAAGTTCCTTTAGAAAATTGAAACGCAAAACAAATAGATTTAAAAAAATAAATTAGAAAATTTATATTAACACTTACTAACAAATTATGTAGTGCAGAATGTGAGTATAAAACTCCCAGTGCTATTATAAAATATTCGAAATGAAAAAAAATAGAGGGTAAAATTTTAGTAAAGAGAGCGAATTATTCAATGTTGAAGTTTACCAACTGAATAGTAAAATAGTATATAACAAATGCAACGTAATGTAAATGTATTAAGATTAGCAGATTAAGGGTTGGATTGTTTTACTTCTGAGCGGCACTTTTTTGCACACCATGGGCTAAATGGCCAGGCCACATGGACCCCGAAAGCTCAGAGAAGGTTGGGGGAGGGGACCCACTGGAGCAGCTGTTGGGAGACAGATGGTAGCCTCCCGTCAAGGCCATCCAGCGTGTTCTTTAACGTGCACAGGGTATGGCTCTCCCGCACACGGGGCCACGGCTTAACGTCCTATCCAAAGGACGGCGGCCTTTCCAAGCCCATCGGTGTCCCCTACTGACCGTGGGCAGGGCGGGAAATTTTGCGGAGAAAATCTCAACGCTGACCCAGCTGGGACTCGAACCTGGGAACTACAGATTATGAGCCTGGCGCTCTACCGACTGAGCCACCCCAGCAGATTAAGGCAGAAAGAAGATGTAATATATTATGTCAATATATTATTCTCTCCTGCAGACATCTGTTCGCTATGAGGGACTGTTCGTAGTTTGAGATTTGTTAATAGAAAAGATTTATTTGTTATTGTTTGAATAAATGAATGATTAAAAAGATCTTTGTCTTGATTTTCAATGTCAAAATGGGGCATAGTATAAGAATAAACTCTCAAAATACGGCGTAGGCTAAGAATAAATTCTCGAAATATGGCATAGGCTATAAATAATGTTTCACATACGATAATCACTATGATAAATCGCTATGCTTGATGGGACATATTCGTATAAATTAGTCTTTTGTTCTAAATTGCACAATATTCTCTTTCGTTGATAAAAACAAACTGATGAAAACTTTTTACCTTAAAACAGAGATTGTTATTGTGTTTCGAGTGAGTATTAAAAAAATCGTAAAGATTGTATTATTGATATTTTTTGAAGATTTTAATATGTATGATACATTCTTAAAGCCATATATCATGTGCCAGGGGGGGGGGGCTCAGTCGGTAGCGCGCCAGGCTCGTAATCTGTAGTTCCCAGATTCGAGTCCCAGCTGGGTCAGCGTTGAGATTTATCTCCGCAAAATTCCCCGCCCTGCCCACGGTCAGTAGAGGACACCGATGGGCTTGGAAAGGCCGCCGTCCGTCGGATGGGACGTTAAGCCGTGGCCCCGTGTGCGGGAGAGCCATACCCTGTGCACGTTAAAGAACAAGCTGGATGGCCTTGACGGGAGGCTACCATCTGTCTCCCAACAGCTGTTCCAGTGGGTCCCCTCCCCCAACCTTCTCTGAGCCTTCGGGGTCCATGTGACCTGACCATTTAGCCCATGGTGTGCAAAAAAGTGCCGCTCAGAGGTAAAACAACCCAACCCATGTGCCAGGGCCCCCCACAGACCCAGAAAAGCCTCCTCCACTTTCAACTTTTGAGGCCCCTAACCAAAATAGAAATTAATCGTCAGTATTATTTACGAACGTTTTCAATTCTAATTTGGCAAAATCTATATAAAATGTTTCATATCTCAAGCAGATACTTCTCACTGATGACCGACGGCATTTTGTTATTATAATAATTATAATATACCATAGAGAAAGTTTGCGAGTAAGGATACACCTCAGCAGAAAGGAAACAGACATTCATGCCTTATCTAAGATTCGTCAGTTTAAAAAGCGTTTACTAAATCATATCCTTTATTTTTTTTTACATCTAATTATAAAAATTTAACGTCTAAATTTGAGAACCTCTTTGAGCTTGATGCCCGGGCCAGATAGCCCTCGTGACCCCCTCCCCCCTCTGAAAGGGCCTACGTATAATAAAAGTAAATTCAAGGCTGAATTTCTATTTGTTCTCGTAACTTGGGAGGAAAATAAGGAAATAAAATAAATAACTTCTTTCGATAAAAAAAAATCAAGTTGTTGTTGGGTTGTTTTACCTCTGATCGGCTCTTTTTTGCACACCATGGGCTAAATGGCCAGGTCACATGGACCCCGAAGGCTCAGAGAAGGTTGGGGGAGGGGACCCACTGGAACAGCTATTGGGAGACAGATGGTAGCCTCCCGTCAAGGCCATCCAGCGTGTTCTTTAACGTGCATAGGGTATGGCTCTCTCCCGCACACGGCGCCACGGCTTAACGTCCCATCCGACGGACGGAGGCCTTTCCAATCCCATCGGTGTCCCCTACTGACCGTGGGCAGGGCGGGGAATTTTGCGGAGATAAATCTCAATGCTGACCCAGCTGGGACTCGAACCTGGGAACTACAGATTACGAGTCTGGCGCGCTACCGACTGAGCTACCCCCGCCCCAAATCAAGTTGTAATCGGTTATTGGTAATTAAAAATAAAAACCAATAATCTTTGATTATTTTCTTAAGATTTTGTTTCTTTTTGATTAATCAATGGCTCTTAGTGTTCGCAATGATCATACTCCCGAAGTGCAGTTCGGGTTGGCTCAGTCGAGAGCGCGACAAGCTCGTAATCTGGTGTCCCAGGTTCGAGTCCCAATTGGGAACGTTGAGGATTATATCTGATAACCCTTATGCTGCCCTTGGTGAAAAAGAGGCACTGTTCGCTTGTAAAGACTGCTGTCTGTCTGATGGGACCTAAAGCCGTGGCTCCGTGTGTCGGAGAGACATACCTTATGAACCTTAAAGAACATGCTGAGTGACCTTAAAGGAAGATTACCCTCTGTCTCTTAAGGCATGTTCGGTGCAGTCTTTCCACCAACTCTTGGATTCCTTGTATCTCCGCAAAGCTCCTCGCCCTGCCTACGGTCAGTAGGGGACACCAATGGGCTTGGAAAGGCCGCCGTCCGTCGGATCGTTAAGCCGTGGGTCCGTGTGCGGGAGAGTCATATCCTGTGCACGTTAAAGAACATACTGGATGGCCTTGACGGGAGGCTACCATCTGTCTCCCAACAGCTGTTCCAGTGGGTCCCCTCCTCCAACCTTCTCTGAGCCTTCGGTGTCCATGTGACCTGGCCATTTAGCCGATGGTGTGCAAAAAAGTGCCGCTCAAAGGTAAAACAACCCAACTTGGATTCCTTGAAAAGTGAGTAGGGTAAGATGGGGCTCAGTCGGTAGCGCGCCAGGCTCGTAATCTGCAGTTCCCAGATTCGAGTGCCAGTTGGGTCAGCGTTGATATTTATTTCCGAAAAACTCCGCACCCCTCCCACGGTCAGTAGCGGACACCGATGGGCTTGGAAAGGCCGTCGTCCATCGGATGGGACGTTAAGCCGTGACCCTGCTCTGGCAACCTTCGTGTCACGTGACACGAAGGTTGACAGAACACTAATTTCTAAAAAAAAAATCGTTGCCAGATATTTTTCCTGAATTCTGTAATCAACCATAGTGTTCGGATATTTTTTTGAGCGACTGTACCTCATTTTATGTGGGCTCAGTCGGTAGCGCACCAGGCTCGTAATTTGTAGTTCCCAGGTTCGAGTCCCAGCTGGGTCAGCGTTGAGATTTATCTCCGCAAAAATCCCCGCCCTGCCCACGGTCAATAGGGGACACCGATGGGCTTGGAAAGGCCGCCGTCCGTCGGATTGGACGTTAAGCCGTGGCCCATTGTGCGGGAGAGTCATACCCTGTGCACGTTAAAGAACACGCTGGATGGCCTTGACGGGAGGCTACCATCTGTCTCCCAACAGCTGTTCCAGTGGGTCCCCTCCCCCAACCTTCTCTGAGCCTTCGGGGTCCTTGTGACCTGGCCATTTAGCTCATGGTGTGCAAAAAAGTGCCGCTCAGAGGTAAAACAACCCAACAACAACCCTCATTTTATGCACCACTCCTTCAGGTTAGTTTAAAATTAATCCACAGAGAATTCATAGGAATTAAAATATTAACGAAAGGAAAAAAAAATATAGAAAGTTATCCATGCAGATATGAATTAAGAAAAAGTTATTGTGTAAGAGTAAGTTGATAACAAGACCTTCAGTGGGAAAAAAGGACAACTAAATCTTGCACGTATTTGTTAGAAATCCGCTAACAGCATTGGTCGTTTTATTATGACAGGAGCAAGCACTCAAGCACACTAAAGTGTTAGACAACACACAAAAAAGGAAAAAGCTTTCGCCTGAAGTCTAATTTTATTCAGCAAGCAAGGAACTTTTCTCTTCAGAAAATGTCTCATTTACATCAAAACGTCTTTCTGCATCATTAAGACGACCTGATTAACATTCTAACAAATATTTTTCCTCATCTTCTGGCTCTTACAAGTGCAAGACCGAACCTAACTACAACCAAATGGCAGATGCAACATCCGCCATTCCCGACGATGCCGTTCCCGCCTCCTTGGCTCTTCATGCTCTGCTCCTCGTGCTCTGCTCACAGAAAGAGAAGCGGCCACGGTCACACGGAAAGCGAACTTTGCGATTCGACGCTTCTGGCGTCTTAAATCGAAACCATCACCAACAATGGAAGTGGGCGTCACGTCCAACTGGATCGCGTGCAGTTAGTGTACATTCTCCGATTGAGTAAGGGCCATCACCTTTGTTGGTGATGGTTTCGTTTAGAGACGCCATAGAATTTTTGAACGATGGTAACGTCAAATCGCTGTCTGTGTGGCCGCACTTAAAGAGAAGGCGAGACAGCCATCCGGATGCTGGAGATCGGGAAGCAGGAGGCCCCAGAGCAGCGTGCTCCGGCCTGTCGCCACTGACTTATTAGCACAAGCAGAGCACCTGCTGAACGCACATTACCATAGAGCAGCGAGCGGTGAACACACTTTAATCATGGCAATCGCTCTCCCGGGAGCGGGCCGTCCTCCCCTCCTGATGAGTTTTCTGATTACATTACCTCCACTTTTCAATTATTTGCTTGCTTGTGCAGAGGAGTTACTCGTATCTCAGGCGCTCTACGTTTCGCGAGTAGCGCGGGTCGCAGCCATGCCCATAGCGAGCTCTTTCCGTAGCGAGGCTCTCGGGCGTACGGATAAGTGTGACTGCTTTAATGTACATGACTAAATTTATTGTTACTTAAAACATCAGCTTGTGCGCCACAGGGAGGGATGGCTGAAGTGTCCGTTGGATTAACGATGATTCTTGCGATAGGCTCTCCACGATTTCGAGGTGGGATGTATTAAAGAAGGGGTTTCTAGAAGAAGGGGCTTCAGATGTCAGCCGAAGGGGTGCCTTTCTGCTAGCGAGGGGTTGCTTTTCTTCAAGCGAGGGACTGTCTTTCTTCTAGCGAGGGGTTGCCTTTCTTAAAGCGAGGGACTGTCTTTCTTCAAGTGATGGGCCGCCTGTTTTCGAGCAAAGGATTTAGTCTCTTCTAGCGAGGTGTTCACCTTTCAGCTAGCAAGGATGGTTGCCTTTCTTCTAGCGAGGGGTTGACTTTTTTCAAGCGAGGAGTATCCCTCGACGGGGTCAGCTTTCTTCAACTTCCTCTGCCGTTTCAACGTGAGGTTTCTAGCGAAGGGCTGCCTTTTTTCAAGCGAAGGATTGAGTCTCTTCTAGCGAGGTGTTGCCTTTCTTTAATCGAGGGGTATCCTTTCGACGGGGTTAGCTTTCTTCAATCGAGGGGTATCCTTTCGACGGGGTTAGCTTTCTTCAATCGAGGGGTATCCTTTCGACGGGGTCAGCTTTCTTCAATCGAGGGGTGACCTTTCGACGGGGTCAGCTTTCTTCAATCGAGGGGTATACTTTCGACGGGGTCAGCTTTCTTCAATCGAGGGGTATCCTTTCGACGGGATCAGCTTTCTTCAATCGAGGGGTATACTTTCGATGGGGTTAGCTTTCTTCAATCGAGGGGTATACTTTCGACGGGGTCAGCTTTCTTCAATCGAGGGGTATCCTTTCGACGGGGTCAGCTTTCTTCAATCGAGGGGTATCCTTTCGACGGGATCAGCTTTCTTCAATCGAGGGGTATACTTTCGATGGGGTTAGCTTTCTTCAATCGAGGGGTATCCTTTCGACGGGATCAGCTTTCTTCAATCGAGGGGTATCCTTTCGACGGGGTCAGCTTTCTTCAATCGAGGGGTATCCTTTCGACGGGGTCAGCTTTCTTCAATCGAGTTGTATCCTTTCGACGGGGTCAGCTTTCTTCAATCGAGGGGTATCCTTTCGACGGGGTTAGCTTTCTTCAATCGAGGGGTATCCTTTCGACGGGGTTAGCTTTCTTCAATCGAGGGGTATCCTTTCTTCAAGCGAGGGACTGCCTTTCTTCGAACGAAGGATTGAGTCTTTTCTAGCGAGGTGTTGCCTTTCTGCTAGCGAGGGGCTGCCTTTCTTCTAGCGAAGGGTTGCCTTTTTTCAAACGAGGGTATCCTTTCGACGGGGTTAGCTTTCTTCAAACGAGGGGTTGCCTTTCTTCTAGCGAGGGGCTGCCCTTTTTCAAGCGAAGGATTGAGTCTCTTCTAGCGAGGGGCTGCCTTTTTTCAAGCGAAGGATTGAGTCTCTTCTAGCGAGGTGTTGCCTTTCTGCTAGCGAGGATGGTTGCCTTTCTTCTAGCGAGGGGCTGCCTTTTTTCAAGCGAAGGATTGAGTCTCTTCTAGCGAGCTGTTGCCTTTCTTCTAGCGAAGGGTTGCCTTTTTTCAAGCGAGGGGTAGCCTTTCGACGGGGTTAGCTTTCTTCAAACGAGGGTATCCTTTCGACGGGGTTAGCTTTCTTCAATCGAGGGGTATCCTTTCTTCAAGCGAGGGACTGCCCTTTTTCAAGCGAAGGATTGAGTCTCTTCTAGCGAGGGGCTGCCTTTTTTCAAGCGAAGGATTGAGTCTCTTCTAGCGAGCTGTTGCCTTTCTTCTAGCGAAGGGTTGCCTTTTTTCAAGCGAGGGGTAGCCTTTCGACGGGGTTAGCTTTCTTCAAACGAGGGTATCCTTTCGACGGGGTTAGCTTTCTTCAATCGAGGGGTATCCTTTCTTCAAGCGAGGGACTGCCCTTTTTCAAGCGAAGGATTGAGTCTCTTCTAGCGAGGGGCTGCCTTTTTTCAAGCGAAGGATTGAGTCTCTTCTAGCGAGGTGTTGCCTTTCTGCTAGCGAGGATGGTTGCCTTTCTTCTAGCGAGGGGCTGCCTTTTTTCAAGCGAAGGATTGAGTCTCTTCTAGCGAGCTGTTGCCTTTCTTCTAGCGAAGGGTTGCCTTTTTTCAAGCGAGGGGTAGCCTTTCGACGGGGTTAGCTTTCTTCAAACGAGGGTATCCTTTCGACGGGGTTAGCTTTCTTCAATCGAGGGGTATCCTTTCTTCAAGCGAGGGACTGCCTTTCTTCGAACGAAGGATTGAGTCTTTTCTAGCGAGGTGTTGCCTTTCTGCTAGCGAGGGGCTGCCTTTCTTCTAGCGAAGGGTTGCCTTTTTTCAAACGAGGGTATCTTTCGACGGGGTTAGCTTTCTTCAAACGAGGGGTTGTCTTTCTTCTAGCGAGGGGCTGCCTTTTTTCAAGCGAAGGATTGAGTCTCTTCTAGCGAGGTGTTGCCTTTCTGCTAGCGAGGATGGTTGCCTTTCTTCTAGCGAGGGGCTGCCTTTTTTCAAGCGAAGGATTGAGCCTCTTCTAGCGAGGTGTTACCTTTCTTCTAGCGAAGGGTTGCCTTTTTTCAAGCGAGGGGTAGCCTTTCGGCGGGATTGGCTTTGTTCAAGTAAGGAGTTGCCTTTCTTCTAGCGAAGAGTTGCCTTTTTTCAAATTTCGCTCCTCTGCCGTTCAACGTGAGGTTTACCTCCATTGTGGGTCGCTATGGGCATGGCTGCATAGTAACGATTGCACAGTAGCTCTTATCTATTTCGGAAGAATAATCCTATAATAGAAGAAAGCAAGGAATTATTACAATAGTGTATAATAATGGTAATACTGCTCAACTAAAAATGCTAGAGAATTTTTGTTATGCCAATGGGAATCTAACTTCGAAGCTCTATAAATTTTAAAATATATATTTAATGGAAATATGTCACTGAAGATAAATTAAAGATCATAATCAAATCTCGTTTAAATCTAGATTTTTCAACAATATTCGTTTGCTATGGAAGTTATGGAAGTTACTGTTATGGAAGCTGAAATATTTATCAATAAATTATGTTTTATAAAAACTGTTCAGAATTATTTAATATTAAAATAATCATTCAGTGATGATGCATAGAAACAGCCAGGCCTAGCACCTAATGTCCGACCCCGCCTTCTCGTGGTGCAGGCCGTTAGTACCTTTCAAAAGAGATACTCTCTTGTGGAAGTGAACGGAAGGGGAGGGTTGCCAGTTCAGTGTTGTCTACTGATCAGGTCATCTATAGCCACTTTTTTCTCTTTTTTTCAAACCTGCTGAGGAGTGGTCAACTTCACAGGGTCCTGGTGCTGACCATTTATACCTACTAGAATGGACTTGTTTATGGATTTGAGTTTGATTATAGATCCTGGACTTGCTGCATTGGTGGGCCTCTGTTGAGGGAGAATCTGCCGCTGTGTTTTCTGTTTGCATCTGGGTTGCCAGCCCTAAGTGAACAGAGGCATAGGATACCTTATATCAGCTGGTGGATAATCCTAATCAGAGGCCATCGCAAGTACCTGAACCTTACTTAACTAGTTGGCTGAAGTTATATGTTAAGTATTTTGAACATATTGCCTACCCAGGTCGACCTTACTCGTTTCTAGCATAATATCTGTTGCGTTCCCATTTTTTTAAATATCTGTTCCATTGTGAAACGAAAGAGAGGCAAAGATGATTTGCTTTCCTTATTTCAGTTTATTTTTATTTCAGTCTACTCCTAATAATCCTAAACTGGAGTAATGTGTCTCAGGCAGTCCATACAGCCCTTGAAAAAGTCCACTTGAAAAGGTGGTGCCTGAAGTTCCTACCAACATCGGTGACTTCAGCCTTTAGCGGAGGAGGAACAGCTCTTTGCCCCATGCTTGCGATCAGGGGGCTGTTTGATATTGTTGGCCCTACCTATCTCAATAAACCTAGTTTCTTTAAAAATCCAACTAATCATTTTCACTCTGCAGGAACATGGAACGTGAGGACATTACACAGAGATTATTCTCTTGATGTCCTCATGCAGGAATTCCAGCGCTATAACCTAGATATTCTAGGCTTGCAAGAGACCAGATGGACAGGTAAAGATGAGATACTTAAAAATAACTTTAAATTTCTCTTTACAGGGAGGGAGGATGGAAAGCATCACCAAGGCGTGGGTCTGCTTCTCAGCAGACACGCTAGCGATGCTCTTCTAGGATATGAGTGCATTAATGAAAGGTTTCTTACAACAAAATTTCAGACAAGCGTTAAAGACTTGAATGTTATCTGCTGTTATATCCCCACTGAGGATGCCGATGAGGATGAGAAGGATAGGTTTTACGGACAACTTCAGAATATTTTGAATTCTGTCAAGAAAGGAGACATTACCCTTGTTCTAGGTGATTTCAATGCGAAAGTTGGTACTGACTCTGACCTTTGGGGAGAGGTGATAGGCCCTTTTGGTATTGGTAGCTGCAATGGCAATGGGCAACGTCTCCTACAGGTAAGTAAACTCAATGGATTCAGAATAACTAACACTTATTACAAACACTGCGACATACATAAGTACACATGGGTTTCACCTGAATGGCTGCATAAGAATATGATTGATTATATATTAATCAACAGCAAATGGGCTAGTTCTGATAGGAATACCAGGTCATATAGGGGAGCTGAAATTGGATCTGACCATTACCTTGTTAAAAGTGTCTTGCAACTTAAACTTAAAAAGTGTTGTGCTAGGGTTAAAAAATTTACTTTTAATACTGAAGCTCTGAAAGACTCAGTTATAGCCAAAGCTTACCATGATAGGTTGCTTAGTCATTATGACAATCATGGTATGCTTACTACTGAAGTTGAGGAAGAATGGGATCATTTTAAACAGGCTTCTTTCGAAAAAAACAGTACTCTTTTAGGAAAAAAGGAGCAGAAGAGACCGAATAATTTGAGTGATAAGGCACTTGAGATTATTTCAGAAGGAAGGAACTGCAGGAATGTCCTTAATCAATACCCTACTAGTCCTAATAGAAAGCATTACAGAGAACTTAATAAACGTGTAAAGGATAAGTTAGCTGCTGATAAGAATCTTTGGCTTGATGGTTTGGCTGACAAAGCCGAGGAAGCAGTTAGGCAGCACAACAGCAGAGAGCTGTACCAGATAGTTAATGTTTTGTGGTAGAAAACGGACAGGCATACAAGGATTGAAGGATAAACAAGGTAACGTTATAGAAGGTGAGGATTCTGTCATGGCTAGGTGGGCTGAGCATTTCAGTGACGTTCGAAACAATGTGGGTAGTTCTACTCCCATTGTTTGTAATGATGATAGATGCATTACTGGCTTTAATGTCGGCCTTCTAACATAATCTGATGTTAACCTGGCTATTTGTAAACTTAAACTTCATAAATTCCAGGCGTAGATGAAATTACTGGGCCATCGTTGAGATTTATCTCCGCAAAACTCCTCAGCCTGCCCACGGTCAATAGGAAAAACGATGGACTTGGAAATGTCGCCGTCCGTCGGATGAGCGTTTAGCCGTTGCTCTGTTTGCGGGAGTCCTTACCCTGTGCACGTTAAAAAACACGCTGGATGACTTTGACAGGAGACTACCATTTGTCTCGCAGCAGCTGTGCAATAGATTCCCTCCCTCCAACCTTCTCTGAGCTCTCGTGGTCCTTGTGACTTGTCCGTTTAGTCCCATTGTGTGCAAAAAATTGCAGCTCAGAGGTGAAGCAACCGCACACGGACTCACAGCTTAACGTTCCCTCTGACGGGTTGGGTTGTTTTACCTCTGGCGGCACTTTTTTGCACACCATGGGCTAAATGGCCAGGTCACATGGACCCCGAAGGCTCAGAGAAGGTTGGGGGAGGGGACCCGCTGGAACAGCTGTTGGGAGACAGATGGCAGCCTCCCGTCAAGGCCATCCAGCGTGTTCTTTAACGTGCACAGGGTATGGCTCTAACGTAACGGCTTAACGTCCCATCCGACGGACGGCGGCCTTTCCAAGCCCATCGGTGTCCCCTACTGACCGTGGGCAGGGCGGGGAATTTTGCGGAGATAAATCTCAACCCTGACCCAGCTGGGACTCGAACCTGGGAACTACAGATTACGAGCCTGGCGCGCTACCGACTGAGCCACCCTCGCCCCGCCTTCTCACGGACAGTGTCCATTCGAAGCCCATTGATCTCTCTTATTGACTGAGGCAAGGGTAGGGATTTAGCTGGGTCCATTGGGGGTTCGAACCTAGGAAGAGTAGATTACGAACCTGGTGCTCTTCCGACTGAGCCCCCCCGCTATGAAGTTTGATATATGCTTCTTTGGGTGCCTAGTGGCCTTTCTAGATCCTATCTTTAAGTTTTTAAGTGTTATAATTTTCGTTGGTAATTCCCTTGACTTCTCAAATTTTGCTTAGTTTTTCCAATACTTTCATTAGAAATGCAGGAAGGCAGCTTGATCCCAGTAATTATGCGTGGTTGATATTTCTAGTTGTTGGATTTCCATTTTCTTGCCATTTATTTCTTTCTCTTGCCATTGCTGATTTTTTTTTCCTGCTGTGTCTTTGTTTCCGACTAATACGATCGTTTTGGTTCTATTGTTAACGTCCCATCGTTTTGGTTCTATTATATTAACGTCCCATCCGACGGACGGCGGCCTTTCCAAGCCCATCGGTGTCCCCTACTGACCGTGGGCAGGGCGGGGAATTTTGCGGAGATAAATCTCAACGCTGACCCAGCTGGGACTCGAACCTGGGAACTACAGATTACGAGCCTGGCGCGCTACCGACTGAGCCACTCCCGCCCCACCCCACCCAGCTGGCATAAGTAGAAGCATATAATAAGTAAATCATTCGTGAGTGGGCCCCTAGAGGCTAACATAAAACACAAGCTAAAAATAGCATTTATCAATTTCAATCGTTATACGGATAACTCTCAAATCCATTACTGTACCAAAATAAGTAATAAAAAAAATAACCTTTTTTTAGAGAATTTTATGCTTTTTGCAAGCATGGTGTGGTTGACACACATTGGATCGTGTGAGCTCACAAAGACCTGGATCGTGTGGGCTCACTCACGGAAATATTGAGCGTGTGCAGTTACCGTTCACAGCAAACTGGAGCGTGTGCAGTAACTGCACACGCTCCTGTTTGCTGTGAACGGTAACTGGAGCGTGTACAGTTGCTGTACACGCTCCAGATATTTTTCCTGAATTCTGTAATCAACCATAGTAAGGTTGCCAGATCACTAATTTCTAAAAAAAATCATTGCCAGATATTTTTTCTGAATTCCGTAATCGACCATAGTGTTCGGATATTTTTAGAGTGATTGTACCACGTGAAGGAAAGCAAAAAGCAACAACTCGGGACGGTCCACTCCTTTCACGATTTCTCCTTCAGATAATAACAACAAATGAACGAGAGGCGAAGCTAGGAATGATGAAAGGTAAACGAATGGTGCATTCTTTTCTCCATCGTGGCGAGGTTGGCTGAGTTGACAGTACGCCAGGCTCGTAATTTGCAGTTCCCAGGCTCGAGTTCCATTGAGTCAGCATTAAGATTTATTCCGGCAAAAACTCCCCGTCTTGCTTGTCTTGCCCTAGGGGACACCGATGGGCTTAGAAAGACAGCCGTCCTTCAAATGGGATGTTAAGCCGTGGTTCGTGTCTTGGAGACCTGCGCCGTGACATTAAAGAACACGCTGAATGATCTTGACAGGAGGCTACTATCTGTCTACTAACAATTGTAGAATAAATTAAATAAAAAATAAATAAATACACCTTCAAGCAGCTGCTTGCCACAGAGGTCTGACAGGAGCCTGTCAGTTTATATACCAAAATAGGTCTGAGAGGATGGCAGAACCTCAGCAGAAAAACGACACATACATCCATGCCTTACCCGGGGTTCGAACCCAGGTCCCTTAGATCAGTAGCCAAGCGTGCTAACCACTCGGCCACGGGACGGCAAAATCCAATCAGTTTTTCTAAAGTTATCCAAATCAAATCTCTTGGTTCCAAAATCTCGCATACGAATAAATTTAGCTCAAAATTTTATTACAATTTTAGTTTTAAAATTAAAGTGTTAATATATATATTTTGCGAAACATAGTAATTAATTTTAAATTGTTATTCCAACCTTCTCTGAGTCTACGGGGTCCTTGTGACCTGACAATTTAGCACATTGTGTGCAAAAAATTGTCTCTCAGAAGTGAAACAACCCAACTTGTCTATGTTATCTAGGGGGCGGGGGTGGCTCAGTCCGTAGCGCGCCAGGTTCGTAATCTGTAGTTCCCAGGTTCGAGTCTCAGCTGGGTCAGCATTGAGATTTATCTCCGCAAAATTCCCTGCCCTGCCCACGGTCAGTAGGGGACACCGATGGGCTTGGAAAGGCCGCCGTCCGTCGGATGGGATGTTAAGCCGTGGCCCCGTGTGCGGGAGAGCCATACCCTGTGCACGTTAAAGAACACGCTGGATGGCCTTGACGGGAGGCTACCATCTGTCTCCCAACAGCTGTTCCAGTGGGTCTCCTCCCCCAACCTTCTCTGAGCCTTCGGGGTCCATGTGACCTGGCCATTTAGCCCATGGTATGCAAAAAAGTGCCGCTCAGAGGTAAAACAACCCAACCCAACCTATGTTATCTAGGAAACAAAAAGTGTTCATTAAACATGCTTTTAAAATGGTATTCATATTAGGCATATGCCACAAAATTTAGTCATAATTGAAACTGAGTTTCTGAACAATTGAGTAAATTGAGCAGTTGGGAGAAAAGTGGAAAGAATTTCATCCATTGTGTCAAAATCATCAGCATTTTCATGCTCAACCTCTCTGCAGGTGCATCATGGGAAACAGCATCGGCATACCTCTTCCTTGACAGATGCTCACAAATGTTTGATCAGTTTCGAGCGGCGATCGTGCACCTGCATCATGAATGGCGGCATCTCGTGCAGTTGCATGAAATTAGCTTTACAGCGTGTCCGCAGCAACCGCATCAAGAGTTGGAATAGGAATTAGCATGTTTCATTCAATTTTCCATTTCCGAAGCTCTGGTCGTAAACGACCACGCCATGCTTGCACCTTCAGAAAGTGATGACGAGAGGCTGCAACTGCAAGGAGGTTTATCAGTTTCACATCTGTTACACAGCGGGAGAAAGATCTGTTGAAGCAATTATATCGATATTCATTTTTAGTTGTTTCTACGTCAGAGTTCGGTTGATTTACCTCTGAGCGACACTTTTTGCACGCAATGGGCTAAATAGCAAGGTCACGAGAGCTCCAAGGGCTCAGAGAAGTTTGGGGGAAGGGGGGATCCACTTAACAGTTGGGTTGTTTTACATCTGAGCGGCACTTTTTTGCACACCGTGGGCTAAATGGCCAGGTCACATGGACTCCGAAGGCTCAGAGAAGGTTGGGGGAGGGAACCCACTGGAACAGCTGTTGGGAGACAGATGGTAGCTTCCCGTCAAGGCCATCCAGCGTGTTCTTTAACGTGCACAGGGTATGGCTCTCCCGCACACGGGTCACGGCTTAACGTCCCATCCGACGGACGGCGGCCTCTCCAAGCCCATCGGTGTCCCCTACTGACCGTGGGCAGGGCGGGGAATTTTGCGGAGATAAATCTCAACGCTGACCCAGCTGGGACTCGAACCTGGGAACTACAGATTATGAGCCTGGCGCGCTACCGACTGAGCTACCCCCGCCCCCCACTTAACAGTTGTCAGGAGACAGATGGAAGCATGCCGTTAATGCTACCCAGTGTGATCAGGATATGGTTCTCCTGCACATGCCATAAAAAATCCTCGCCCTGCCCACGGTCAGTAGAGGACACCAATGGGCTTGAAAAGGCCGCCGTCCGTCGGATGGAACGTTAAGCCGTGACACCTTGTGCGGGAGAGTCATACCCTGTGTATATTAAAGAACACGCTGAATGACCTTGACGGGAGGCTATCATCTGTCTCCCAATAGACGTTCTTGTGACCTGGTCATTTAGCCCATGTGTGCAAAAAAGTGCCGCTCAGAGGTAAAACAACCCACCCCAACCCAGTGGGTCCCCTTCCCGCAACCTTCTTGGGGTCCTTGTGACCTGGTCGCTTGGCCCATTGTGTGTAAAAAAAAAGAAAGTGCCGCTCTGCGGTAAATAAATCCAATCCTGAAGGCTGCATTTCTCTCAATCTTCCTTCCAATGAAACTCTAGAATAAAAGGATTTGCTTCTCCTAAAATGAATAATCAATTTGATTGAATCTGGCTTACTTCTTCCAATTTTTTGGTCAAATATTTTTAGGTAATAATTAAACGTGTGTGCAATACATGGCACTCATTAAAATGCATATTTTTGTTATTTTAATCAAGATATTTTCTTGATTTCCTAAGAATATAGTGTTGTTGTTTTTTTCCCTCAAATTCTTTACTTTTTTCGTATGTATGTTTACGTATTAGATAGAGTAGGGATTCTCAACGTGGGGTACGCGGTAAAATATATATTTTAGGGTACGCCGTGAGAGCTCAGAAGTCACTAGATCAGGTAACAAAGTAAAAATAATCATTGTTATACTATAGCTATAGTTGTATCTATCTATACAAGGGATACACCAGTTATATACGTATTTCCAGGGGGTACGTGAAGCATAAAAGGTTGAGAACCACTGAGGTAGAGAATTTCTTTGCGTTTACTAAGAATATAGCAGTTTTCTTTCCAGTGCCTCTTCTTTAAGATTGGGATGGATGGTATTGGATTGATGATACAGGTGTTCGAGAAAATGAAAACGAAGTTTGTTGAAGAACATGATGCTGAAGTTGAGCGTTGTACCTATAAATAACTTTAAAATCAATTTTTTTTAAAAAAATTAAAAAAAGATTATTTGCAAAATTACTGAAGGTGAGGATTTTTCAGCCTGATGCAGATTTTCACTTGCAAAGAGACAAGAGCAGAACGCACTTCATATTCTTCTCCGGGTATTAACCGAATTGTTAAATAACTCCTTTTCAATCCCTGCCCCGGTCAGTAAGGGACACCGATAGGTTTGGAAATGCCGCCGTCCGTCGGATGGGACATTAAGCCGTGGCTCCGTGTGCGGGAGAGACATACCCTGTGCACGTTAAAGAACACGCTGGATGGCATTGACGGGAGGCTACCATCTGTCTCCCAACAGCTGTTCTAGTGGGTCCCCTCCCCCAACCTTCTCTGAACCTTCGGGGTCCATGTGACCTGGCCATTTAGCACATGGTGTGCAAAAAAAGTGCCGCTCAGAGGTAAAACAACACAACCTGTCTTTTCTCTGCAATACAGCTACTCCACAAGACAGGATGGGAATTAGCATAGATAGATAGATAGATACCAACGCTTACGCAAAAATGGGACTCAAATTTGGGAAAAAGAAAAAAAAAACAGAACCAAAACTAGTCACCCCGTATTGTAATTCATAATTGTAGCATATGTCCACGTGTTATACGATATATTGATTAAGGCATAAAAATGCGGATAATATACATCTTTAAATAACAGTAAAGTGATAAAAATGTAGAAAATATATTTAAATGTAAAGTATTGATTATATCATTTTTACATATATATATATTTGAAAAATTTTGCTATTAAAATTTTGTGGATTGTTTTAAAATGTGTTCGGCATAAATTACCCATTTTTATTGAATACCACAATTTACTTATTAGTCTACATGCTTCAATTTCTTGTCTGTTTTCTATGTATGTGCATTGTAACTGGGGGAAAAGTGAGCATAATGAAAAAGACTTCAATTAAGCCATTTTTTATTTCTTCATATCCTGGAACATTACCTTTCAACTTATCTTTTATTTCTTCATATCCCTGAGGCATTCCCGTTCAAGCTTTTATTTCTTCATATCCTGAAGGCATTACCTTTCAAGCTGTCTTTTATTCCTTCACATCCTGGAGGCATTACCTTTCAAGCTATCTTTTATTCCTTCAAATCCTGGAGGCATTACCTTTCAAGTTATCTTTTATTTCTTCAAATCCCGGAGGCATTACCTTTCAAGTTATCTTTTATTTCTTCATATCCCGGAGGCATTCCCGTTCAAGCTTTTATTTCTTCACATCCTGAAGGCATTACCTTTCAAGTTTCCTTTTATTTCTTTATGTCCCAGAGGCATCACCTTTCAAGCTGTCTTTTATTTCTTCACATCCTGGAGGCATTAACTTTCAAGCTATCTTTTATTTCTTCGTATCCTGAAGACCTTATTTTTCAAGTTTCCTTTTATTTCTTCACATCCTGGAGGCATTAACTTTCAAGCTGTCTTTTATTCCTTCATATCCTGGAGGCATTACCTTTCAAGCTCTTTTATTTCTTCATATCCCAGAGGCATTACCTTTCAAGTTTCCGTTTATTTCTTCATATCCTGGAGGCATTACCTTTCAAGCTGTCTTTTATTTCTTCATATCCCAGAGGCATCACCTTTCAAGTTTCCTTTTATTTCTTCATATCCTGGAGGCATTACCTTTCAAGTTTCCTTTTATTTCTTCATAACCTGGAGGCATTGTCTTTCAAGCCACCTTTATTTCTTCATTATACGGTGGCATTGTCTTTCAAGTCACCTTTTGTTTCTTCATTCTGTGGAGGCATTGCCTCTATATTACTCTCTCAGATCCTCCTTCTTTATTTGGAGATAAAGGCATTGCCTTTGAAGATTTATTTCTCCTTCTTTGCTAAGAGGATGCAGTGCCTATCGTCAAAGTTATTCCACGGAGCCCTTCTACTCTACTGGTGATAGGTGAGGTGACTCTTCACTCTATGGTGATAAGGTGAGGTGACCTTCCATCACCTTATGGTGATAAGGTGATGGTAATAAGGTGAGGTTCTTCTACTCTACTGGTGATAAGGTGAGGTGACCTTCTACTCTACTGGTGATAAGGTTCTACTCTACTGGAGTAAGGTCTTTCAAGCTACCTTTTCGTCCCTTCTATAACCAGAGGTATTGCGTCCTTTTATAATTCTTTTCCTTCTACTCTACTGGTGATAAGGTGAGGTGACTCTTCACTCTATGGTGATAAGGTGAGGTGACCTTCCATCACCTTATGGTGATAAGGTGATGGTAATAAGGTGAGGTTCTTCTACTCTACTGGTGATAAGGTGAGGTGACCTTCTACTCTACTGGTGATAAGGTTCTACTCTACTGGAGTAAGGTCTTTCAAGCTACCTTTTCGTCCCTTCAATAACCAGAGGTATTGGTCCTTTTATAATTCTTTTCCTTCAGTAACTATCAGATCACTCCATCACCGTCATTGGTAGACTAATTCCCTTTATTTAACAAATTTAATTCTATCATTTCTCTTTCTTTCCTATTGATCGCGTCGCCAGATGGACGCATTGCTTCCTCTATCTCGCTTTCTCTTGTTACTCTTTTCTCCTCCATCGGAGCGAAGTTACTCCATCACCTTCTTCCCCATCATCGGCACATAGAGGCATTGCCTTTGGACATGTTACTCCATCTGCCTCTTCTTTATCGGCAGGTGACTGTGTCACAGGTTGTGGCAGGTGTAGGGGCCACAGGCAGTAGCGGCCAACAACAACAGCAGAAGCAGCAGATTACCGAGGCACACGAATTACTTGTCACCACCAACTGCTGTCATTAAAGCGTTTAACGAGGCAATTATGCACGAGTCACCGGGCCGTATGGCCGCCCGGAGCCCCATCTTTTATGAGCCATCAGGCTCGCGATCAACACATCCGCACCGACATTACCTAATTAGCTAGTTAATCTCGAGCGGCCGTGAGAATGATCCAATTACTCGGCACGGCCATGTTTGCGGAAGGGATGGAGCGGCCACGCGCCAGCTGCACGCGCCGCACAAATTAATCACGTGCGCCCTGGCCCCGGGAGGGTCACCCGACTAAGGGGGGGAGGGGAGAAAACGGAGGTGGAGGAGGAAGAGGAGGAAGAGGAGTTAAAGAGAGCAGAGAGAGAGCGGGGCTGAGTCAGTTTTTACCACCACCATCTCGATGATGCTGCGAAGCCCGCTCACGTTAAACATCAGTATGTAATCTGCATTCAGCGGTGTCGCCTTCAATGACGATGCTTTAGGCAAAGTGTGTGTGTGTGGGGGGGAGGGGTGAGTTGAGGGGAGGGAATCGGTCGGGTTCGGGACTTATAGACACAGCAAATAACTGGTTTTACATGAGTCGCATTAGGCGGAGGAGTTCGCTGCTTTCCTCTCCGT
The DNA here is from genome assembly GCA_038380435.1 of Ryuthela nishihirai. Classification (NCBI taxonomy): domain Eukaryota; kingdom Metazoa; phylum Arthropoda; class Arachnida; order Araneae; family Heptathelidae; genus Ryuthela; species Ryuthela nishihirai. The sequence continues at coordinate 42,578 of JAWZYU010000886.1, forward strand.
TGAGAGGGAATTGAATTAACAACGTTCATTATCGCGTTTCAGACTGCCATCTGTGAATGGACAGAACCCCCTAATTACGGACGAGAAATGTGTGCTGCCTGACGGAAAATGATAAACTCATCGCGATGATCACGTGAACGATTCGAATGGAGATGTTATCAGAAGCGTTACTTGATAAGGATTTTTTTTTTTTCATATACCGTTATATTCGGACATCCGATAGTTTTAATGGAATAATATTCTACGATTCTTGGGTTGATTTATTCTCGATGCTCTTATTTATATCGCAATGGGTAAGTGGTATAATGATAATAAATTTCAGGCCTTGAAAAGGAAACCTACTGGATAGTTGTTAAGGGCTCAGGAATCCTTGGGCCAGGGGCTCAGTCAGTCGCGCGCCGGGCTCGTAATCTTCAGTTCCTAGGTTCGAGTCCGCCTGGGTCAGCGTCGAGATTTATCTTCACAAAACTCTCCACCCTGCCCTTGGTCAGAAAGAGGACACCGATGGTCTTGGAAAGGTCGCCGCCCGTCGGATGGGATGGAAAGACGTGGCGCCATGTGAGGGAGAGCCATACCCTGTTCACGTTAGAGAACACGTTGGATGGGCTTGACGGGAGGCTACCATCTGTCTCCCAAAAGCTGTGCAGTGGGTCCCCTCAACCTTTTCTGAGGCTTTGGGGTCTTTGTGACCTTATCATTTAGCTCATTGTGGGCAAAAAAAGGCCGCTCAGGGGTAAAATAACCCAATCCACGAATCCTGTTTTCGATGGGTGCTCTCAGCGGTAGTTATTATTTTTTCTTTTCTTTGCATCTATTTGGTTAAACGGCCGGGTCACAAGGACTCCAAGGGCTTATAGAAAGTTGGGGTAGAGGATTTTTTTTTTCTCTTTTTAAATATAATTTTTAGTCGTCTTTCTCTTTCCGTATACATAACATAAATAATTGTTAAATTAACCCGCAAAGTTTAAAGCTTTAGAGACTCATTTGAGTTTTTTTGTATCTTCCTTTTGTTATATACATTTTTTAAATATTACATTTAGTTGTGAGCAGCTGCGTTAGTATAACATAAATGTTGTCAGCTGTTTTTAATTTTTATTTCAATATTTTATGCAGCATCAAATTAAAAAAACACTTACCTTCCGGTTTTAAAGAGAGTAACTTTTCAGAAATGCAATATTTCATTTTTAGTGTGTCAAACTGAACGAAGGAGATCCGAGGTGTGAGTTGGATTGTTTTACCTCTGAGCGGCACTTTTTTGCACACCATGGGCTAAATGGCCAGGTCACATGGACCCCGAAGTCTCAGAGAAGGTTGGGGGAGGGGACCCACAGGAACAGCTGTTGGAAGACAGATCTGATAGTATCCTCCCATCAAGGCCATCTAGGTGTGTTCTTTAACTTGCACAGGGAATGGCTCTCCCGCACACGGAGTCACGGCTTAACGTCCCATCCGACGGACGACGGCCTTTCCAAGCCCATCGGTGTCCCCTACTGACAGTGGGCAGGGCGAGGAGTTTTGCGGAGATAAATCTCAATGCTGACCCAGCTGGGACTCGAACCTGGGAACTACAGATTACGAGCCTGTCGCTCTACAGACTGAGCCACCCCCGCCCCACCCCACCGAAGTGTGAGAGTCATTTGGAGAAGTTATGAGACTGCGCTGTTGATGTTTCGACAATTTGATCCATCATCAAGTGATTCATGTTGTCTATCATCAAGAGAAGAGGAACTGGATCACTCCTCAACCCGCCAAGCTCGTAATCGGATATTCACAGTTCTTCAAATTCATAATTTTGAAATTTACCCATGACCTGTTCTTTGCATATTTGCGAAAGGTAAAAGAAAAAAAAATCAGTTGCTCTCATTTGTACATTTGCCCATTTATTTTTGTGTCATTGATCGTATTACTGTTGCCACGAAAAGAACAAAATAATGATTTGGCGATTTTGAAAATAGAATGCAGTTGTTTTGTACATTTTGTAGTAAAAAAAAATTCATTTTAATCTTAACGCTGCTGAAGAGAGAAAGTTTAACCCTGTACCGTAAAACTGGTGTTGCTGTCGAGTTCGACAGGCCCCTGTCCGGACGCTTCGTACTTTTGGTATCCGGCAGTGTTCCTCCATAGGGGCGGGGGTGGCTCAGTCGGTAGCGCGCCAAGTTCGTAATCTGTAGTTCCCAGGTTCGAGTCCCAGCTGGGTCAGCGTTGAGATTTATCTCCGCAAAATTCCCCGCCCTGCCCACGGTCAGTAGGGGACACTGATGGGCTTGGAAAAGCCGCCGTCCGTCGGATGGGACGTTAAGCCGTGGCCCCATGTGCGGGAGAGCCATTCCCTGTGCACGCTAAAGAACACACTGGATGGCCTTGATGGGAGGAAACTATCAGATCTGTCTTCCAACAGCTGTTCCTGTGGGTCCCCTCCCCCAACCTTCTCTGAGCCTTCGGGGTCCATGGCCAGTGACCTGGCCATTTAGCCCATGGTGTGCAAAAAAGTGCCGCTCAGAGGTAAAACAACCCAGCCTCCTCCATGTTATTAATATCATTACAATAGTCTCTATATCCACTGTGACCTGAGTGGATAGGTCACAGTGGATATAGTGACTATTATAATGATATTAATAATACGCTTTTTTCGGATCAAACCTGTTGTCAAATCGTGTCACATCTCTTCGCAGGAATCCCAAATAGGAAGTTGCATTTGCTCGGCTCGGCATAAGTCATGGATATTTAATCCATTATTTTCTCCTTCGTGCAGACAACCAACCTCTGCATATTTTGTAACACTGTTTTAACTATCGAACATGTTTTAAGTGATTGTCTGTGTTTTAATCCTGTACGTTGTATTTATTTTAACTTTCACGATTTTACGTCCGATCCTCTTATACTCGGGTATCTTTTATCCGATAATTTATTTTTGCTACCTGGTTTGAATTTTTACGTTACTCTGATGATTTTAATCCAATATAAACTTTAATCTGCTGGTTGAATTGTAGACTGTTGTATTTCCTTTATTTTTACACCGGTTTTATACACCCATTTTTATACTCATTTCTACACTTGTCTATTGTTGGTTTTGTATTTAACATTTATCTGCTCATTTTTACACTAGGGTACTACTGTACAGACACATCGTTGTTTCTTTTTATACCCATATTCATAATACTTTTTTTTTGTTTGGCACCATAAAGCTTTAGTTATTCTTGCGCCATTAAACCCCAAACAACCAAACCAACCTGTACATCAAAATGCCTTCAGACCAATAATGCTGTAAACCATAACCGTCACCTAAATATGACTGCGTTTGCAATATGATGTTTTACTGAATGGTAGCCAGGTAATAGTTTACAGAATGCTACGTCAAAATGCCTTCAGACCAATAATGCTGTAAACCATAACCGTCACCTAAATATGACTGCGTTTGCAATATGATGTTTTACTGAATGGTAGCCAGGTAATAGTTACAGAATGCTATGTCAAAATGCCTTCAGACCAATAGTGCTGTAAACCATAACCGTCATCTAAATATGACTGCGTTTGCAATATGATGTTTTACTGAATGGTAGCCAGGTAATAGTTTACAGAATGCTACGTCAAAATGCCTTCAGACCAATAATGCTGTAAACCATAAAAAAAAATAAAATAAATACCCCCTCAAGCAGCTGCTTGCCACAGAGGTCTGACAGGAGCCTGTCAGTTTATATGCCACAGTAGAAGATCTGAGAGGATGGCAGGACCTCAGCAGAAAACAACACGAACATCCATGCCTTACCCGGGGCTCGAACCCAGGTCCCGTAGATCAGTAGCCAAGCGCGCTAACCACTCGGCCACGGGACGGCTGTAAACCATAACCGTCACCTAAATATGACTGCGTTTGCAACATGATGTTTTACTGAATGGTAGCCAGGTAATAGTTTACAGAATGCTACGTCAAAATGCCTTCAGACCAATAATGCTGTAAACCATAACCGTCACCTAAATATGACTGCGTTTGCAATATGATGTTTTACTGAATGGTAGCCAGGTAATAGTTTACAGAATGCTATGTCAAAATGCCTTCAGACCAATAGTGCTGTAAACCATAACCGTCACCTAAATATGACTGCGTTTGCAACATGATGTTTTACTGAATGGTAGCCAGGTAATAGTTTACAGAATGCTATGTCAAAATGCCTTCAGACCAATAATGCTGTAAACCATAACCGTCACATAAATATGACTGCATTTGCAACATGATGTTTTACTGAATGGTAGTCAGGTAATAGTTTACAGAATGCTACGTCAAAATGTCTTCAGACCAATAATGCTGTAAACCATAACCGTCACATAAATATGACTGCATTTGCAACATGATGTTTTACTGAATGGTAGCCAGGTAATAGTTTACAGAATGCTACGTCAAAATGCCTTCAGACCAATAATGCTGTAAACCATAACCGTCACCTAAATATGACTGCGTTTGCAATATGATGTTTTACGGAATGGCAACCAGGTAATAGTTTGCAGAAGCAAAGCTGAAAGCGAATTCCTTGTATATACTTCAAAGCATCTTAAACTGTTAAAGTGATACGTTAGATTCAAAATGATCGAAAGAGAAGTATTACTACTACGAGACTCGAAAAGGTTCCGACGTAACGTAAGTTGAAGTTAATGCCATTTCTCATAGTAATATACAGAACCATGATAGGTAATTCAGCATGGGGAATATTCAATTGCCTCATATATTGCAGATAATTGACCACATTACATCAGCATTTAACGTTTATCAACCACCCATTAGGCATTAAATGCTTTGTGACAACGCAGAGGATGAATGCGTTAGTCGAAATAGATTTCAAGTGCTGCAATATAGGCGAGTTTCGTGCAGCCGACTACAAAAATCCATAATTCATGTGTGGAATCTGGCAATCGCAATCTTGCTAGAATTTTTTTGAAATGAACCGGATTTCATCTCAATTAAATCTACAGGCGTAGAAAAAAAAATCCTAGTCATGGTGACAAGATTTTTTTATTTATTTTTAATTTCTTAAATATGGAGAAAATAATGCGCTCGTGAAAAGAAGAAAGTCGAAATTTCCAATTAGGAGCAGGCTTTATAGATTCCTGAACTCGAAAGTATGAGAGTTTTTGAATGCTGTCTTGTGGGTCTCCAGAGACTAAATAGTTTAAGCTATTCATTTGAAAAATTATCAGTTTGCTTATTTGTAAAAATCAAATGTTCAATAAAATAGCTCTGTGCATCCACTAAAGCTTGCATTTCTGGTAATTTTACATCTTTAAACATACACTAGCCCTTGATTTAAGGTACTATAAAGTTAGGTTGGATTTTTTATCTCTGAGTGGCACTTTTGTGTCATCATCTCATCCTCAAGCACACATGGTTAAATGACCAGGTCACCAGGATCCCAACGGTTGAGAGAAGGGAACGGGAAATGGATCCCAATGGACAGATGTTAGGAAACAGATGGTCTGTCATTTGTGGGACCCATTGGACAGCTGTTAGTAGATATGTTAGGCTTCCATCAAGGCCATCCAGCGTGTTCTTTAACGTGCACAGAGTATGGCTCTCCTGCACACGGAGCCACTGATTAACGTCCCATCCGACGGACGGCGGCCTTTTCAAGCCGATCGGTGTCCACTACTGACCGTGGGCAGGACGGAGAGTATTGCGGAGATACTTCTCAACGCTGGCCTAGGTGGGACTCGAACCTTGGAACTGTAGATTAAGAGCAGTACTCACTGAGACAGTCCCCATCCCCAGTTACTGCAGAACATGGACACCCGCAGTAAGGGAAAAGAGGGAGCATTTATCACTCCTTACAAATGTTAAATTTTTATTTTAATGCTCATATTTTAATTTAGTGCATAAAAGACATCTCAAAATGGATTATATCTAGTCGCCATACACGGCAATTTTTAAGAATCTGGGAAGTTTTCGAAAAATGGGTACATGCACCCAAGGACGAAAATTAGGGTATATGAGTTATTTGGGTTGGGTAGCACTTTTTTTTTTGCACACATTGATCTAAATGAATGTGTCACATTGATCTAAATGACCACACACACACACATGACCACAAGGAACGCAAGAAGGTTAGGCGAAGGGAGCCAACTGGGCAGCTATTAGGAGACACATGGAAGCCTCCTGTCAAGGCCATCCAGCGTGATTTTTAACGTGCACATACGAAACCATGGCTTTACGTTCCAACCGCGGGACAGCGGCCTTTCCAAGATCATTATTGTACATTACTGATCGAGTGCAGTGTCGGGATTTTAGAGGAGATGGATCCCAACTCTGGCACTGGTGAGAATCGAACCTGGAAACTGCAGAATACGAGTGAGGCGCGCTACTGACTAAATCAAACCCCGCCTCCTGGGAGTAAGAAGGCAAAGAACGTCAGTCAATATAAATATTTTGACCACACCAATCTATCATGTAAGTTTTAAATTTTCGCCATGAATAGACTGTTTAATAATATTCGTTTTAAAGTTTGGAGTTTTCGAAATTTAGTGCCCTCTAACGGTAAAAATTGAACTTAGGAGAGTAAGGAAACTAGAATGGTAATATTTTATGAGTACCTGGATAGTTTGATACCTAGGCAGAGTAAATTGACGAAAAAAGTGTTGGGCGAAATTTATTCTTTCCTATGGAAGGGCGTGAGAAATATTAAATGTCCCACATCTCAAAAGTGCTACTCTATCTCTGGTTGAGCTAGTACTTTAGTAATTGTTGTATTAAAGATAATTAGTGCTTTAGATTGTAATTTGGATTGGTGTTTTCTTCCCAAAGGACATACCTAATTCGAAAGTTATCTAGCAACATAATGAGTGTTTGTTTCCACTAAAGCTTTAAATTCTCTCAAAAACTTCAACTAACAAATGCTATGTAGGTGCAAGTCAAGAAAGTTAAAAAGATCTGTATATTGATGTAGCACAATATCTATAAAAATAATCTTAGGAAATTGTGAAAAATACTAGAAATTCCAAACGCCTCTGGCAAGTAGAGTCGCTCAAAAAAAGTATTCGCACACTATGGATGATTACAGAATTCAGAAAAAATATCTGGCAACGGTTTTTTTAGAAATTACGTCACGTTATTTTTTTTTTACAAATTTCGTGTCACGTGACACGAAGGTTGTCATTTCGCTAATTTCTTATAAAAACGTTGCCATATATTTTTTCTGAATTCTGAAATCATCCATAGTGTTCGGATATTTTTTAATATATATAATGCATATGAATATATGATGCAATGAATATGGAGCATGTGCAGTTACCGTTCACAGCAAACTGGAGAGGTTGCGGTTAATGTTCACAGCACATTGGATCGTGTGAGCTCACAAAGACCTGGATCGTGTGGGCTCACTCACGGAAATATTGAGCGTGTGCAGTTACCTTTCACAGCAAACTGGAGCGGTTGCGGTTTATGTTCACAGCACATTGAATCGTGTGAGCTCACAAACACCTAGATTGTGTGGGCTCACTCACGGAAATATTGAGCGTGTGCAGTTACCGTTCACAGCAAACTGCAGCGTGTGCATTAACTGCACACGCTCCAGTTTTCTGTGAACTGTAACTGGAGCGTGTACAGTTGCTGTACACGCTCCAGATATTTTTCCTGAATTGTGTAATCACGTGACACGAAGGTTGCCAGATCACTCATTTCTAAAAAAAAAATCGTTGCCAGATATTTTTTCTGAATTCTGTAATCATCCATAGTGTTCGGATACTTTTTTGAGCGACTGTACGGAATAAATAAAATCAAAGAAAGTTTTCATTTTCCAAAAATTTAGATTCAGAAAACGTAAATAGTAATATTTTATTTAGTATTTATTCAAACCAAACACATTTATTCATTTATCTATTAACCCTCTTGAGGCCAAGGGACAACTATTTGCCTCTCGTTTGGAATTAAAACTATTCGAATATTTGAAAAGTGCCTTTTCTAATATTTCGTTAGCACCTGGGGTCAAAAGAAAAACAATGTTTCCTCTATTTTTTTAAAACGAAAAAAAAATTGAATAACAGCAGACGGATGAAAGATAAAATGGAAACAATAGCTGTTTCTTTTTTTAAATACGAGTTAAAAAACAGACTTAGGAAAAACAATGAAACATGTATAGAAATTAAGAAAGTTAGATATATATTTGCAATCAGGGACGTACAGTTGCTCAAAAAATATCCGAACACTATGGTTGATTACAGAATTCAGAAAAAATATCTGACAATGATTTTTTTAGAAATTAGTGATCTGGCAACCTTCGTGTCACGTGATTACAGAATTCAAGAAAAATATCTGGAGCGTGTACAGCAACTGTACCCGCTCCAGTTACCGTACACAGGAAACTGGAGCGTGTGCAGTTACTGCACACGCTCCAGTTTGCTGTGAACGGTAACTGCACACGCTCAATATTTCCGTGAGTGAGCCCACACGATCCAGGTCTTTGTGAGCTCACACGATCCAATGTGCTGTGAACATTAACCGCAACCGCTCCAGTTTGCTGTGAACGGTAACTGCACACGCTCAATATTTCCGTGAGTGAGCCCACACGATCCAGGTCTTTGTGAGCTCACACGATCCAATGTGCTGTGAACATTAACCGCAACCGCTCCAGTTTGCTGTGAACATTAACCGCAACCGCTCCAGTTTGCTGTGAATGGTAACTGCACGCTCCATATTCATTGCATTATATATTCATACGCATTATATATATATTAAAAAATATCCGAACACTACGGTTGATTACAGAATTCAAAAAAATATCTGGCAACGATTTTTTTAGAAATTAGTGATCTGGCAACCTTCGTGTCACGTGACACGATATTCGGATATTTTTTTTGAGCTACTGTACTCGAGAGAGAGAGAGAGGTGGGGGGACCAAAGTATCCGGACCCCTTCTCCCCTGAAAATCCGATAGTCTTAAATGAAATCTCAAACTTGTCTACCAGCTTTGAAATCCAAAATTATTTTGGCCCATAGTATATGTCCGATTTAAAATTTAAGTTTATTAAATAAAGTTTTTTAATAAATAATTAAAAATATATTCCATAGAGCATATCACTTTAATCTTTCCTGTCCAGTGGAATATTTGAGTATTTGGGGAACCGTACTCAAATATTATTCTCAGATCCTCCCCGAAAATAAATTCTCTGATTCCCCCCAATACAGCTTAGGGCCTCACGATTATGAGGGGCCTCCAAAATTTAAGTTCGAAATTTACTGTGTGGCAAATTTTTTTCATATTCAAATTAATCTATTATGCAAACATTGTTCATCTCGGTTATACATAGTATTTATTGTATAACAAGGCTGTATAATGTTTTCACCAATCGATTTCATATTTATTTTTTAATATAATATTCATTCAGAATAATAAATTTATAACTTATTTCGACTTTCAAAATTTTGAAATCTCTTAAACTTAATGTGGCTTAGTGCAACACCTCCTATAACAGAAAGCCAATAATACAATATATTTAACATTACTTAGGTAGTCTTATTATATAGAAAATTCTTATATTTTTGATTCTAATATTGCTACTGGTAGACTCTTGTGCTAATCTTTATACTAATGTTTATCTATATAAATATATAGATATATTCTAAATAAATATATTTTATTTAGAAAGAAAATTAATCGTATTTATTATCAAATATAATAATGCTAATTAATACAAATAAATTTTCTTCTAAATAAAATATTTTTATAGACCAACATTAGCACAGAATCTACCAGCAATAATGTTAGAATAAAAAATTTAAGAAATGTCTGTATGGTAAGACTACTTAAGCTGACGTCAGAAATTTCATCGCCTGGCTTTCTGTTATAGGAGGTGTTGCTTAAGGCATCTTAAACTTATTATTAACTGGTCACATCTTAGGCCTCAGAAGGTCAAAGTCCGGCTCTGCCTGTTTGCAATATATACGCCCCTGAAATTAGCAGTCTAAATTAAAGTTTTTTAGGCCGATTGGTTAATACTCAACCCTATCGTTAGTAGTTTTTATACTTTAAAAAGCAGGGGGGGGGGATTTCTTCAATAAAACTTGATACGAAAAGTTGTGTGAAGCGTCTTTCCAGCGTCAAAGTCTGCTTGAAGAATATCTCGCGATTCGGTTCTCGATCTGTATGCGTGGTAGTCACTCTTCGGCTGAATGGCGTGAGTTACAATTGTATATCTTTGAGCGACGAAACGCTTCTGAAAAATATTTTCTTTTGACTGCAACTGGCGCGCAGTCTATTTACACAGTATATATATCGGTAAAGATCGAGGATCCGGTGAGAGGTCCGGCTGCCAGGGGGATTAGAGCTGCGATGCACTTTGTCACTTCACTCGGTCTCCTCTTCTAAGAGATGAGGAAGAGGAGGAAGACGTTTCGATGATGGAGATGTCTGATCTGCATCTTCACACTCATCAATTGCAACAGATGCTTTGCAAGAATTAAAGGCGATGCATCCGAATTCTATCTGCACTCGCATTTTTCGCTATTTGAAAATCTCAATATAAGAATTTGTTGGTAAGAAATGGGTTTAAACTTGTTGGTATCTATGGTCTGAATTTCATATATGGGGGGGGGGGTCTTCCTTATTACCAGGGTGTCAGGAAGACCCCCACCCCTGCATGAAATTTAGACCATAGTTATAATATGAAAGGCGTAAGCATTAGCTCTCAAAGGTCTTCTATTTGCTGACCTATTTCAAATTGCTGTTAGAATATACACAGTCGTATCAGAATAATATGACATATACTATGGTAGGTGGTCATATTATTCTGATACGACTGTGTATATGATCATTCTCTATCTTATGAAAACCATAATGCTTTCGTAATTCATTAATAATTTAAATATTTAATAATTAATTCGTTGGGTTGTTTTACGTCTGAGCCGCACTTTCTTGCACACAATGGGCCAAATGGCAAGGTCACAAGGACCCAGAGGAATCAGAGAAGAATGGGGTAAAGGAACCCAATGGATAGCTGCTAGGAGAAAGATGGTAGCCTCTCGTGAAGGGCATCCAGCAAGTTCTTTAAAGTGCACAGGGTATGTCGCTCCCGAACACGGGGCCACGGCTTAACGTCACATCCGACGGATGACTGCCTTTCCACGCCCATCGGTGTCTCCTATTGACCGAGAGTAGGACGGGGAGTTTTGCGGAGATAAATCTCAGTGCTGGCCCAGCAGGGACTGGAACCTGGGAACTGCAGATTACGAGCCTGGTGCGCTACCGACTGAGCCATCTCCTCCCCTAATAAAATCGTTAATTTGGTTTATTTTTAATGTCCTTTTTATCCGAAATTTTATCATCGTAATGATTATTATTACATGCTTTACTGGATATGCTCATACAAGCAATCCATCAAATGTCAATTTATGCTCTGTTAAAAAAAAAGAATAATAATTTCATTAATCCTTCGCGTAAATATTAGCATAAGAGATGAATTAAAGTCCAAATTGTCTAACCTGACCACCATTAGAGAAAAAAATTATGACAAAATTTTAAAATATGTGTACACTTATTCCTCGATTTACACGATACTCGGTTTACAGATTCAAAAAATGCAACCAGTTTTAATTTATACGGTGATAGACATAGTTTTACACCATGAAGGAAATGCAACCAGTTTCGTTTTACACGGTGAAGGAAATGCAACCAGTTTCGTTTTAAACGGTGAAGGAAATGCAACCAGTTTCGTTTTACACGGTGAAGGAAATGCAACCAGTTTCGTTTTAAACGGTGAAGGAAATGCAACCAGTTTCGTTTTAAACGGTGAAGGAAATGCAACCAGTTTCGTTTTACACGGTGAAGGAAATGCAACCAGTTTCGTTTTAAACGGTGAAGGAAATGCAACCAGTTTCGTTTTAAACGGTGAAGGAAATGCAACCAGTTTCGTTTTAAACGGTGAAGGAAATGCAACCAGTTTCGTTTTAAACGGTGAAGGAAATGCAACCAGTTTCGTTTTACACGGTGAAGGAAATGCAACCAGTTTCGTTTTAAACGGTGAAGGAAATGCAACCAGTTTCGTTTTAAACGGTGAAGGAAATGCAACCAGTGTCGTTTTAAACGGTGAAGGAAATGCAACCAGTTTCATTTTAAACGGTGAAGGAAATGCAACCAGTTTCGTTTTAAACGGTGAAGGAAATGCAACCAGTTTCGTTTTAAACGGTGAAGGAAATGCAACCAGTTTCGTTTTAAACGGTGAAGGAAATGCAACCAGTTTCGTTTTACACGGTGAAGGAAATGCAACCAGTTTCGTTTTAAACGGTGAAGGAAATGCAACCAGTTTCGTTTTACACGGTGAAGGAAATGCAACCAGTTTCGTTTTAAACGGTGAAGGAAATGCAACCAGTTTCGTTTTAAACGGTGAAGGAAATGCAACCAGTTTCATTTTAAACGGTGAAGGAAATGCAACCAGTTTCGATTTAAACGGTGAAGGAAATGCAACCAGTTTCGTTTTAAACGGTGAAGGAAATGCAACCAGTTTCGTTTTAAACGGTGAAGGAAATGTAACCAGTTTCGTTTTACACGGTGAAGGAAATGCAACCAGTTTCGTTTTAAACGGTGAAGGAAATGCAACCAGTGTCGTTTTAAACGGTGAAGGAAATGCAACCAGTTTCATTTTAAACGGTGAAGGAAATGCAACCAGTTTCGTTTTAAACGGTGAAGGAAATGCAACCAGTTTCGTTTTAAACGGTGAAGGAAATGCAACCAGTTTCGTTTTAAACGGTGAAGGAAATGCAACCAGTTTCGTTTTAAACGGTGAAGGAAATGCAACCAGTTTCGTTTTACACGGTGAAGGAAATGCAACCAGTTTCGTTTTAAACGGTGAAGGAAATGCAACCAGTTTCGTTTTAAACGGTGAAGGAAATGCAAACAGTTTCGTTTTAAACGGTGAAGGAAATGCAACCAGTTTCGTTTTACACGGTGAAGGAAATGCAACCAGTTTCGTTTTAAACGGTGAAGGAAATGCAACCAGTTTCGTTTTAAACGGTGAAGGAAATGCAACCAGTTTCGTTTTAAACGGTTTTACACAGTATGAACAGAGATTTGCTTTTTATGTATGTAGTTATATATTATGATGTAGCCATTGTATGTATGTAGTTATATATTATGATGTAGCCATTGTATGACGTCAGTGGAGCTAATAAATAAATAATAAACGAAATCTATTAATATAGGAATATTAAATTCCTACGCTAATAGAATCGTAATAATCTGTAACTTTTATTTATATTCTTTCGCTAAAATTAGACTGTTGTCATTGCAATGCAATCTGTCTCGCGACATCTTAATGAAATGAAACCTGATTTGAATCGGCAACGGTATCAGGCTTTATTACACTGAATTTACCGTATTAGACTAGTAAAAACAGCGTTTTATCTCATTTTTAGTAAAAGTGTAGCTTTGTAGACTAAAAGTCTTTATTAGTAGTATAAACTTTATAGACTAAAACTCTTTGTAGAGAAAAGTGTAGCTTTGTAGATTAAAGAGGCTAAAATACAACTGATTCGTAGGACCACTATTTCATAAAATATCCTATAAATACTAATTTCATAAAAAAAAAAAGCATTATTATAGAAATGCTTGATTTCTTTTTTATATTCAGTTAATAAACATACATACTTCTTTCATATTTCGTATTCAAATTCAGTAGTGTACAATCTAAATTAACGATGAGATTTTTCGTGACGGAAAAGAAATGTAGGAGAAATTATTCTAAGCCTATCTGAATTAGTGCAAATAGAGTAGAACATAATGTTACATTAATACTTATTTACTACTGAACCGACTGTTTTGAAATCTATCACCCTTGTTTTTTTTCCATGTTGGTTTCAATTTACACGGTGTCGATTTACACTATGATTTCCCGGAACCTACACCGTATAAATTGAAAACTGTGTGTATAGAATGTGTGTAACCGAAGAATGTGTGTGTATAGAATGTGTGTAACCGAAGAATGTGTGTGTATAGAATGTGTGTAACCGAAGAATGTGTGTGTATAGAATGTGTGTAATCGAAGAATGTGTCTATAGAATGTGTGTAATCGAAGAATATGTCTGTAGAATGTGTGTAATCGAAGAATGTGTCTACAGAATGTGTGTAATCGAAGAATGTGTCTATAGAATGTGTGTAATCGAAGATTGTGTCTATAGAATGTGTGTAATCGAAGAATGTGTCTATAGAATGTGTGTAATCGAAGAATGTGTCTATAGAATGTGTGTAATCGAAGAATGTGTCTATAGAATGTGTGTAATCGAAGAATGTGTGCGAAGAATGTGTATATAATTCTTTTTATTACAGACTAGTGCAAACTTTTAAATGATTATACTAGAAAGTAAAACAATCTTATTGTGTGTATTTTTCCATAAAGATGAGTTCTCTGTAAAAATTTTCATTTTCAGCAAGTCTTGCACTAAAGATTTTGCAAGAGACGCGAAAATTTGTTCTCACCTTTGATAAGATTTTACTCAAACTATATAGTCAATTTAACATTTGAAAATTATTAAAACCGAATTCCAGGGACTTTTGCGGGGAGATTTATTCGTCGGGGACAGAGCCTTTAATCCAGGGGACTGTCCCCGGAAAACGGGGGACGTATGGCTACCCCAGTATTCAACCGACAGTGTATATAAAAAACTGAAGTTTCTGATGAATCGCCTTTAAACAGTGTTTCAGACTTGTAAGTTCCTTGGCCTACTTCACGCCAAAAAGCAAAAAAAAAATCTATCCAAAGATGTCAAGAAAAGATTAATCCCCAAATACAACAAAAATCCCTTAAAACGGAAGAAAAATAGCCAATGCCTCTTAAATTCCGTTACAATAAGACTCCACTGTATCAAGTTCTCTTCTGTCCACAAGATCCACATGGCCCTCTTGCTTTGCTTGCCCTATTAGCACTAAGACCAATCATGTGAGTTCATGTTCACAAAAACTACCTCCTTTTCATCACTCCCTATTCTTTCCACCGCCTCTTTTTCCTACTCCTGATTCCGTCTTCCCCATCTGCCACGGAATCTTCTTCTTCCTCAGCGATCGATGTTTTCATTCAGAACCTCACCTACCAGAGCATCTACTTCTTTTTCCTCCTCTGTCGCCATTATCGACCTTTTCTTGTCCATAACACAACCATACACTGTCCCTTCTATCGATCTGGCAAGTCACACCTTTTCAACACACTCAGTTCAGCTCTCTTCAACTTTTCACTCATAATCCCAGGGAAGAAACGCTCATTCCCGTCGTTGCTGCATCCCACTCTCAAGCAATGCTAACTCTCCTGACATCAAAATAGAGTAATTTCCTCTTCCTGTCTCATAAAATCCTGTTAACTTCCGCTACAAACTTCACTGATAGTTTCTTCCTGAGACAGATTCGAAACGGAGGTTGGCTCGGTTGGAAGCGCGCCAGGCTCGTAATTTGCAGTTGCCAGGTTCGAGTTTCAACTGCGTCTGCTTTGAAATTTATCTCCCCTAATATTTACCCTGTCCTTGGCGAGAAAGGGAGCACCGATGGGTTTGGAAAGGCAACCATCCGTCAGATGGGACGTTAAGCCGTTGTTCGGTGGGTTAGGTTGGGTTGTTTTACCTCTGAGCGACACATTTTTGCACACCATGGGTTAAATGGCCAGGTTACAAGGACCCCAAAGGCTCAGAGAAGGTTGGGAGAGGGGACCCACTGGAACAGCTGTTAGGAGACAGATGGTAGCCTCCCATCAAGGCCATCCAGTGGGTTCTTTAACGTGCACAGGGTATGGCTCTCCCGTACACGGAGCCACGGCTTAACTAGACGCATGCGCCACTGCGCATGTAAAACGCACAAGTGTGGACATAACCATTTGCTGCTCCAGAATCAAATGCTAGTTCAGTGGATGACCCTGATGAAATGCCATCCAAGTTTCTAGAATCTAGCCAGTAAACTGCACTGCATATAGATATGCACAGATGTGTTTTTAACTTCTGAAATTAAAGTTTAGTTTCACTATACTTTTAGCTTAGTTTCACTATTCTTATGTCTTGGATAGTGTTTTTTTTTTGTTTGGTTAGCCGTCCCGTGGCCGAGTGGTTAGCACGCTTGGCTACTAATCTACTGGGACCTGGGTTCGAGCCCCGGATTAAGGCATGGATGTATGTGTCGTTTTTCTGCTGAGGTCCTGCCATCCTCACAGACCTTCTACTATGGCATATAAACTGACAGGCTCCTGTCAGACCTCTGTGGCAAAGCAGCTGCTTGAGGGGTATTTTCTTTATTTATATGATTTTCTACCGACTTGAAATTTCAAAAATTATCTTTCACATTTCGTTATTACGAAAATACAGCATTGCCGATAGGCTATGTCCACACTTGTGCGTTTTACGTGTGCCAAGACGCTCGCGCTGCGGCGCATGTGTGGCATGCGCGAAGGCATGCCTCAAATCAGTTGAACGGCGCCGTTTTCAGTGACGCATGCAGTAGCACGCGTACTTCCACCAGTAGTGGATTTTATTGAAGATTATAGGTTAAATAATTCATTAGAGATATAAATTATTAAATTAATTTAAATAAATAAAAAGTTAATTAAATAATTCATGAGATTAGAGGTTTAAATAAGTACATCAGAGACATGAATGAATCACCGATAGCCAAATATCTAAGTGTGATCGCTAATTCCACTTCAGCTGGAATTGCTTCTTTGAAACAAATAATTTTTTTTTCGATCTTCTGCTCCACCATTCCCAAAAGCATGTCGAAGTTTGTTCTAAACATTCACGTAAAGTTAATAAAAAGAACGTTTTCATTTAATTCCAATTCCCTCATTATTCCAAAATTCGGCGTTTTAAAATAATCTTTCATCCATATCGATCGCCGGTATTTTTCACGTCATTTTCTCACTTTTTTTCAGCACTACAATTGCAGCACTTATACCCGCTAACATAGCAACATCAGTTACGTCCATTGCAACTTCATGTCTACACCGGTGAATAATTGAAAACCATTTGACGCACAGGTGTAGACAGTTGAAGGCATGCGTCTAACGCATTCCATCTAAGGCATGCGCTAGGGTACTCGATGTTGAAAAGAAGAATTGGAAAGTGAAATTGAAGATGAAAGCGCACAAGTGTGGACAAGCTATAGTCAGCGCTATTCGACGACAAAAAGGATGATTTCCATGGTGGCTTTTCAGTGAAACAGTTCCCGAAGTTTTGTTAAGTGCACAGATTTAGACATAAGTGTGAAATACGTGTAAAATATATATATGTGTATTTTGAATATTTACATTTGTGTTAAGGGCATTATATTTCATTATCATAGTTTTTAGCTGCATTTTTATTTCACCTAAGGCAATACAAGACTGTACGTATTTTATTTGGTTTCTATAAAAATATTTCTCATTGCAATCGACAACCCCCATTCTCAATAAATGACGGATTACCGAGAGTTTACTGCATTCTGAAATATTTTAAAATTAATTGCTACTTTTTCAAAAAATAAGTAGCTACCTGAAGAATATTAAGAGACATGACTTTAATTTAAACACCCAGATACATACACACATAAACATTACATATGTTGATACATTGTCCGGGCCTAATGTATCCTTGATGAAACGGGGCGGGGGTGGCTCAGTCGGTAGCGCGCCAGGCTCGTAATCTGTAGTTCCCAGGTTCGAGTCCCAGCTGGGTCAGCGTTGAGATTTATCTCCGCAAAAATTCCCCGCCCTGCCCACGGTCAGTAAGGGACACCGATGGGCTTGGAAAGGCCGCCGTCCGTCGGATGGGACGTTAAGCCGTGGTCACGTGTGCGGGAGAGCCATACCCTGTGCACGTTAAAGAACACGCTGGATGGCCTTGACGGGAGGCTACCATCTGTCTCCCAACAGCTGTTCCAGTGGGTCCCCTCCCCCAACCTTTTCTGAGCCTTCGGGTTCTATGTAACCTAGCCATTTAACCCATGGTGTGCAAAAAAGTGCCGCTCAGAGGTAAAACAACCCAACCCTTGATGAAACCATGCTATCCAGGGACTCGAATCCAGACCCCCGGTAGTTACAGTATTATTGCGAACCAATGAGATATCCACTGCGCGACCAAGGCTTCAAATTCAAATAAAAAATTTCAATTAAAAAATCCTGCAAGCACTAGGAAGAAGAACGTTTAATAAAACATATTTTTTTATCAATGAAAATATTGTATGAAATGATTGTAATTGTTTTATATTATTTGTAAGCCTTTCGATATCTAAATTAAATTTATAAAGCAATATCCGGATCAAAGCCTTAAGTGGCTTAGTGATCTACGTAGTTAAGACAGAGTACGTCCAACATTGAAGTGGACCAACATTGAAATGGACCAGCTTCCCTGGAAACGATGGTCGTTTCTCCATCGTTGCAATGTCCTGGTGAAAAAGTTCACCGTGCTCATTACTAACCATACCGCAGTTGTCAGGGAAGAAATCTAAGTGGGAATAGAGAAAGTGGATCTTTAAGGACATATTGCAGCCAAGTTTGTGATACAGAGACAGCATGTCCTTAACCAGTTTCTTGTAGTTGTCTGCCCTGACATTCCCGAGGAATTTAGTTGACACCAGACGAAACCCGTCCCAAGCCTTTTTCTCGTCACCCTGAAGCAGGTTGTCGAACATCTGGTCTCTGAACAGCTCACAGATCTGAGGACCCACAAAAATTCCCTCTTTAATTTTCGCTTAGCTGAGTTGAGGGAATTTGTCAGCCAAGTACTTGAAAGCTGATGCAGTCCGGTCCATGGATTTTACGAAATTTTTCATCACACCGAGTTTGATGTGTAAGAACGGTAGCAGGATTTTGGGCATTTCTGCTAGTGCTGGGTGTTCCACATTCTTCTTTCCGACCTTCAGAGATTTCCTCTGAAGCCAGTTTCTCTTCACATAGTGCAAAGTCTTTGCTCGGCTGTCCCATTCACATAAGAAACAGCAGTACTTCATATATCCCAGCTACAGACCCATCAACAGAGCCACTACCTTCAAGTCACAACAGAGGTGACAGCCATACTTGCTGTATTGAAGATAGTTCAATAGCTGTTTTAGGTTGTCGTAGGTTTATTTCATGTAGACAGTATGTCCGACAGGAATGGATGGAAGTCGATTTCCATTATGCAGCAACAACGCCTTCAGACTAAATTTCGAGGAGTCTATGAATAGTCGTCATTCTTTAGGGTCATGTTTGATTCTGAGGGCAATCATCAGGCCATCTACATCAGAGCAGAACATAAGGACATCTTTCGTTCTGAAGTAAGGTGCAAACTGCTCATGACAAGTTCGAAACAAAGTCACTCGGATATTTTCCTTGAGAAGATTCCATTGTTTAAGTCTTGATCCAAATAACTCTGCTTTGGTCTTGGACAGATCCAGATCGCGAACAAGATCGTTCATTTCTTCTTCAGTGAGAATGTGTGGCGCAGATGACACACCATGGCCGACGTATAGATCATCATTAGAGACCGAGAGGCTGCAGAGATCCCGACGCCGGTTCTCCTCCCTCCTCCTCATCTGAATCGATCAAAAATTCTTTTGGAGGTTCAAGAACGGGAAGGCCTTCGTCGTGCAGAACTGGTCGGAGAGCAGGTTGTATATTTGGGTACGCTATTGTTCACTTCTTTTTCCTTGTGATGCCTCCAGAAAGAGATGGAACCATGCAGAAGTAGCAGTCATTTGCGTGAGTGCTTGGCTCTCTGCAAACCATAGGAACAGCAAACGTCATCGCCACTTTTTCACCTTTCAGCCACTTCGGAAGATTTCATGCACACGTACTGCAGCATATGTGTGAGGCCCAGGCCTTGTCCTGGTCCCCGATCTTGCATCCAAAATAAAACTCATATGCCTCTTTGGAGTGATGACCCTTTCTGGCTTGCAAACGTCACTTCCCCGCAAATGTAACAAAATGTATCTGCACTAATAACACAGTTACGAGGCATCACTACTGCTGGATTAAAACTGCAAGGATCACTTGTGTTATACTTATGATTCAGGGGTAAATGGGAGTCGCTCAAAAGACTTGTTCTCCCTACGAGACGTTGCTTACAACTAACGATTGCATCATCGTTTGTTCGCGATCGTAAAGCCGTGATGTCATGACTCAACTACATTGCATAAGACAATGATGCAATACCTCTGGGGATTGTGTGTATGTCGGGCTGTTGGAATTTGGAGTTTAAAATACATCAATGCAAAATGGTTACCTATGTACGCAATGCGGACTGAGTCGTTTATACATGACCATCTCTGTCTCTCCTAAACAAGAGCCGATCGACAAATTTTATTGTCATTTTCGTGTCACCTTGAAATTAGTAAAGATTGGCTATTTTCATTTCAAAGCCTTTTTGTGTGTTGCCCAGTGTAATCTTCGTGAAGAGCGGGTGAGAAGGGATCTGTCGAATTATCACATTGACAGTTCGAAGTACACATTGACAGTTCGAAGTACACATTGAAGATGTCTATTTAAGTCTATCATTCATATCTGAAACTTTGTGGAACTGTTTTTGAATTTCGTGCAATGCCTAAAATTTATTGCCGGTATTTCTAGTGGTCGCATTATGATCTAAATTTATACTTAACTCTGTTAATGAATTATGACGGATTTCGACCGTTTTTAAAAGTGGAATGTAGAGCTTTTTTTTTTTGTAATATATATATATATTCATTTTCGCTACCTTAATATCAAACAGTTGGGACAAATGTCCAAGTTACAAACTCTCGTGAATTCAGGGATGGTTGGGAGAATGGACCCACTGGATAGCTGTTGGGAGACAGATGGTAGTCTCCCGTCAAGGCCATCCAGCGTGTTCTTTAACTTGCGCAGGTATGGCACTCCCGTCCCATCCGACGGAGCTAAATGTTTCGATTTAATACAAAGGGATAGGTATCCCGTTCCTTTGCTGTGAATAATTAATGATTTTCCTTGCCACATTTGGATCATCATTCCAAAAGCTGAATGTTTGGAAAATGATTCGATGTAACTCAAAGTGATGATTATCCCGATCGATTGTTCTGAATAATAGGTGATTTTCTTTGCGATATTTTTATCGTCATTGCAGAATTTCGATGCTTCTGAAATTGATACCTACCAACAGGGACGTAGCGAAGGATTATGGTTAGGGGGAGGGGGGGAATTAAAAATTTCCCAACTCGAAAGTCAAATTTTGCCAACTAGGCAAATAATGTCATTCAAGACACTCCGAATTTTGCCAACTGCCCCCTAGATTTTGCGAACTCGCCATACTTTTACAGAAAAAAAAATCCAAATTTTTACATCTCACCTGAATTTTGCCAACTCCCCGCGATTTTGCCAAGTCACTCCGGATTTTGCCAACTCGCCATAATTTTACAGAAAAAAATCCCAATTTTTACATCTCACCTGAATTTTGCCAAGTCACTCCGAATTTTGTCAACTCCCCACGATTTTGCCGAGTCACTCCGAATTTTGCCAACTGCCCCTAGATTTTGCCAACTCGCCATAATTTTACAGGAAAAATCCCAATTTTTATATCTCACCTGAATTTTGCCAACTCCCCACGATTTTGCCAAGTTACTCCGAATTTTGCCAACTCCCCAAGATTTTACCAAGTCACTCCGAATTTTGCCAACTCCCCAAGATTTTACGAAGTCTCTCCGAATTTTGCCAACTCCCCAAGATTTTACCAGTCTCTCCGAATTTTGCCAACTCCCTAAGATTTTGCCAACTCACCTGTATTTTACTAAGTGGCTTTGAATTTTGCCAACTGCCCTAAATTTTGCCGTCTCTCCATTTTCCAAACTGCCTTAGATTTGCCAAGTTGCCTCGATTTTGACAACTCTCCTTAATTTCACAAAAAAAATGATTAAATCTAGGTGAGTTGTGAAAATTTGTAACGAAGTCACTTCCAATTTTGCCAACTCCGAGTTACTTTGGGGGCGTGGGTGGCTCAGTCGGTAGCGCGCCAGGCTCGTAATCTGTAGTTCCCAGGTTCGAGTCCCAGTTGGGTCAGCATTGAGATTTATCTCCGCAAAATTCCCCGCCCTGCCCACGGTCAGTAGGGGACACCGATGGGCTTGGAAAGGCCTCCGTCCGTCGGATGGGACGTTAAGCCGTGGAGCCATGTGCGGGAGAGCCATACACTGTGCACGTTAAAGAACACGCTGGATGGCCTTGACGGGAGGCTACCATCTGTCTCCCAACAGCTGTTCCAGTGGGTCCCCTCCCCCAACCTTCTCTGAGCCTTCGGGGTCCATGTGACCTGGCCATTTAGCCCATTGTGTGCAAAAAAGTGCCGCTCAGAGGTAAAACAACCCAACCCAACCGAATTACTTTGGGGATAGGCTCCCCCCCATCTCCCCCCCCCCGGATACGCCCCTGCCTACCAAAGGGAAACGGATAATTTTCCCAATCCTTTTCCCTGAATGATAGATGATTTCCTTGCAATATTTGGATCACCATACTAAAAACTAAATGCTTCAGATAATGATTCGATCTAACGCAGACGGATTAGTATCCCAATCCCTTTCTCTGAGTATAAGGTGATTTTCCTTTAGATATTTCGATCATCGTTGCAAATGCTAAATGCTTTAGAAATTGACGTCGATCTATGGGAAACGAATAAATACCCCAGTCCTTCGCTCTGAATAATAAATGATTTTTCATTTTTTATTTTTTTGGGGTGTGGGTGGGGGGTGGCATATTTTCATCATCATTGCAAATGCTAAATTCTTCAAACAATTGACGACCATATAAAACAAATGTAGAAGTTCCCCAGTCACTCGCTCTGAATAATAGATGCGTTTTTGAAACTGGCTCTCCAAAGCGGAATGGATTTTTTTATATAGAGTGTAGGTTAAAATTATAGGTTACATGTCTAACCCGTGCGTTTTCCATATATTTCCACAAGAAAGTTTTTTCACAGATTAATTAAATAAAACAGCCTTTAAACATGAAAGACGTTAAACAAGCACGGTAAACGACCTGTGTAAATCATAAACAGTAACAATTTTTTTAGAAATTAGTGATCTGGCAACCTTCGTGTCACGTGACACGAAGGTTGCCAGATCACTAATTTCTAAAAAAAATCGTTGCCAGATATTTTTTCTGAATTCTGTAATCAACCATAGTGTTCGGATACTTCTTTGAGCGACTGTAGGTGGTCATATTATTTTGATACTAGATCGTCTGGGCTCACTCACGGAAATATTGAGCGTGTTCACAGCAAACTGGAGCGTGTGCAGTAACTGCACACGCTCCAGTTTGCTGTGAACGGTAACTGGAGCGTGTACAGTTGCTGTACACGCTCCAGATATTTTTCCTGAATTCTGTAATCACGTGACACGAAGGTTGCCAGATCACTAATTTCTAAAAAAATCGTTGCCACATATTTTTCCTGAATTCTGTAATGAACTATAGTGTTCGGATATTTTTTTGAGCGACTGTACATGTATATATATCTCAGTGTGCATCAG
>JAWZYU010000887.1:0-66000 GCA_038380435.1 Ryuthela nishihirai
ATTAATAATAGAGAGAGAAGAAATAAATAAATAAAATGACCCCCCCCCCCCACAAGAAGCTGCTTGCCAGAGAGGTCTGACAGGAGCCTCGCAGTTAATACCACTGAGATCTGGGAGGAAAGCGAGAATACCTAAAAATAAGCGAAGGCTGATTCGTGCACATTTCTAATTGCTATAGATCGATAAAAAAGGTTGAACTTTTAACCAAATAAATTATTTGATTTTAATTGATATGTTTTTTAGAATTGCAACAAAAATTACAAATTTAAATTCCGATTGAACCTGAGCCCAGCAGAGCTGAACAAATGAAATCTCTGCCCATGCGCATGTACACGTACTTACACATTTGGATCGAAATCAGCAAGCATACCTGCCTATTGCAATCGAAATTACAGTCTTGCCTGTAAAATCGAATACTTCTTATTTGAATTTACGGGAATTCAATCAAAGAGCATGCGCATATGTTCATGGAACTTCCTAAAATACATTGGAGGAAGCCATTTTTATAATTGTCTCTTTCAAGAAGTTGAAGAAGAATGAATATTTTTCCGAATTGAAATTCAATGAAACAAATGTACCAGAAATAGAATGAAAGCAAAAATTGTATGAAACACAGATGCATTCATTTTAATCAGTTCTTGAAAAATGTTTCAACTCCAATTTCCTACCTATCGATGCAAATAATAAATTATGAAAATTTATGCTATTCGTAGAACTTGAAGTGCTAGAAATTTTATCAGCTGGAAAAGTTCCTGGTTTGTCAGTTGTTGCTGTTGAGAGGAGCATTCTTCGCTCAGTCACCTGAGCTTAGTAGGATGTTGACCCAAGCATCTGTTTCGTAAAGCTGTTGAGGCGAGGATTAAGTGCAACTGATACGGAGATATTCTTCTGTCCTCAACAACGAGTAATGTCACTGTAAATAGTTGCTGATACTTTTGCTTCAAAAACATCCTTTATCAATCTTACTTTATATTTTCAACACTTTTACAATGTCAGCCAGTTATATCCAGAATTTGAAAACGTTTACAAATAAACTGTCGCTGATGTTTAATATCCTCTTCACACTGAAGATGAAAATCATCACGTGCATTGGCGAAACGTGACTTTTCGAACAGTGATAAATAATCACTAAAAGCAGAGCTGACAATAAACCGGAACGCTGTTCCAATACAGAGTGATCTCGGATATTTGAGTTCCGATGGTCCTGGTTTTCTTCTGAAATTTCTAAATCTTTTCTAACAACAATAATAACAAAGGTCTATAAAGAAGTGGGGGAAAAATCACGATGGAAAGAACTCAGGTAAAAATTAGCTAAAATAAAATATTAATAGAATAAAGTTAAATGCTTCTAAAATGTTTCCCCCCCATAAAGGCGGAGCAGGAGAACTCTTGAACAAGCTTTGCAGCTGGCATTATATGGAATGATATTGGCTCAGCCATGCTCGGAATCTGCTAGAAAAATTTACTTTAACTCCTTTGAATTAGAAAAATTTATTTTGACTTCCTTTAAAACTCTAGCCGTCCCATGGCCGAGTGGTTAGCACGCTTGGCTACTGATCTAAGGGACCTGAGTTCGAGCCCCGGGTAAGGCATGGCTGTTTGTGTCGTTTTTCTGCTGAGGGCCTGCCATCCTCTCAGACCTTCTACTATGGCATATAAACTGACAGGCTCCTGTCAGACCTCTGTGGCAAGCAGCTGCTTGAGGGGGTATTTATTTATTATTTAAAACTCTATTTTAGACTTGCAACCAGCATATAATTTCAGGCAACCCAGGAGTTTTCAGCGTGAAGTTCGATATTAGGTATTCTTGGCATTGAATGCTACATCAATTTTATTATTCAAATAATGATTAATAGAAATTTTCCAAATTCCGTCACTTTGTAGAGAGAGTGTGGCCATCTCTTTACATAGATTCAGGCTGTGGGAGCCGTTTTGTTTCAAGTTGGTGAACGACGCTTGTAGCTCCAACGTCGTCAGTTGGGATATAATGTTGTTATCTTGTTAGGGAAAAACATATTTCGAAGTCGTTTGAAGTTTTTCCTGAATTATTTTCTGCTTAGACACTGGACACTCAAATCTTTTTTGCATTTCTCTCTTATCTGAAAGATTAAATTATATTTGCGTTAGAGTATTTCCGTATTACATTGCTTTTTTTTTGTTTCGCTTATTCCCTGAATAGAATTCAATAATTCTCAAAATTAATTCCTTCTCCAAGCACTTTACTAAAGTGTACAAGAGCACCGAAGTTTACATAAAACATGAGAGCAAATGAACTTCATGCACATTTCTACCATAAGGCTGCTAGTTTAAAAACTAGTTTCTTAGAAACAAAATGCTGTTCAGTTCCTAAATTAACAGGACTCGCTTTTTTTTATGAGGTGATCCCCCTCATAAAAAAGAAGCGAGTCCTGTTAATTTTATCTAAATTAATTTTTATTGAAAGATTATGAAAAATTTGTGATTGAGTACAATGCAAGGCTTTTAAATAAAACACATTTTCGCAAAATAAATTTCGCAGTGGAAAAGCATTATTAAGAAAGTGATAAATAATTAGGCAATAAAAAGGAAATAGATTTTAATCACTGAATTTCATAAACGAGTTATTGTAATTATTCAAAATCAATAAACCTTTTCTGTAAATCGAATTAGGCACGCAGCACGTGCATTACAATCAAGGAAGATACTATAATGCAGGAATCGAATTATGCACATTCCTCATTAAATGATTGCCAGTTTCGAAGGAATAGGGAGGAAGTTCTCCGCTGTTTGCCTCGCCCGTGCTCGAAGAAGTCCAACTTCTATGAATAGCGTTCTAGGAGAATCTTCCCTCGTGGCATTGCACCTCACGTGCTCTCTCACTGCCAACGCTGTTCGGAGGAGTCTAGGAAGTCATAGAGAGAGAAAAACAAACATTTCTTAGTAGACTGGTTTGGCTAAGGAGGAGGACAACAAATGAGATCTGTTTAGAAACCAGACGACATCAGCAACGTGAGCTTCAAACAAAAAGGTGGGAGCAACAGAGCACGAGCGGAAGTACGACGAAATGCTTAATGAGCTGATGTTTCTCGTGCTTGGTGATCCGTGCTCTGAGCCAAGGATATCATTCGACCAACTGTTGGTACAGTTGCTCAAAAAAGTATCCGAACACTACGGTTGATTACAGAATTCAGAAAAAATATCTGGCAACGATTTTTTTTACAAATTAGTGATCTGGCAACCTTCGTGTCACGTGATTACAGAATTCAGGAAAAATGTCTGGAGCGTGTACAGCAACTGTACACGCTCCAGTTACCGTTCACAGTAAACTGGAGCGTGTGCAGTTACTGCACACGCTCCAGTTTGCTGTGAACGGTAACTGCACACGCTCAATATTTCTGTGAGTGAGCCCACACGATCTAGTATCAAAATAATATGACCACCTACAGTCGCTCAAAAAAGTATCCGAACACTACGGTTGATTACAGAATTCAGAAAAAATATCTGGCAACGATTTTTTTTAGAAATTAGTGATCTGGCAACCTTCGTGTCACGTTCTGAATTCTGTAATCACCCGTAGTGTTCGGATACTTTTTTGAACGACTGTACTCAAGTTCCTATCAGATGAATATTCCCATTCTCTGCGAAGAGCGTTTAAAGAAGTGGCCACAGCAATACCTTCCTTCGTTTTCTTACATTCTGTTCTGTCTTAGTTCATTCCTTTTACACCAATCGCAGGAATATATTCTCTTTTGCAAAGCGAAATATTATAATGATTTTTTTTACTTGACTTAAGAGCAAAGATAGAAACTCTCTAGCTCAGTGAGGCGCAAACTTTCTTAAGCTGCGACCCCTCAAACTTCTTAACCTATATTTATATTCTGTTCATGTGCTAAGAGCTTTATTAATTTGGCTCGTAATCTGTAGTTCCCAGGTTCGAGTCCCAGCTGGGTCAGCGTTGAGATTTATCTCCGCAAAATTCTCCGCCCTGCCCACGGTCAGTAGGGGACACCGATGGGCTTGGAAAGGCCGCCGTCCGTCGGATGGGACGTTAAGCCGTGGCCCCGTGTGCGGGAGAGCCATACCCTCTGCACGTTAAAGAACCCGCTGGATGGCCTTGACGGGAGGCTACCATCTGTCTCCCAACAGCTGTTCCAGTGGGTCCCCTCCCCCAACCTTCTCTGAGCCTTCGGGGTCCACATGACCTGGCCATTTAGCCCATGGTGTGCAAAAAAGTGCCGCTCAGAGGTAAAACAACCCAACCTTATCGAAATAATAAGTATGGAACGTTGTTTAATGCAACAAAACAACTGACACTTTCTCAGATCTCATGCTAGGGATAATTTTTAGAAATAATCCTTGATTTGATTTGTCCTAATAATGCCAGTATCGGACCTTCTCCGATGATGCGGTGGATGTTGACTCAGTGGCGAGAGCGACGGGCTCGTAATCTGCAGTTCCCAAGTCCGATCTCAACTTGGGCAAGCGTCGAGAATTGTCTCTGCTAAATCTCCGCCCTGCCCTCGGTCACACGAATGCGCATGGGAAAGGGGTCGTGGCTCTCGTCTGTTTAGAAACCAGACGACATCAGCAGCGTCAGCTTCAAACAAAAGGGGTGGGAGTAATAGAGCACGAGCGGAAGTATGGAATACATTATATATAATATTATTTAAAAATTCGATTTTCAACAATATTCGCTTTGTACAGTCGCTCAAAAAAGTATCCGAACACTATGGTTGATTACAGAAGTCAGAAAAAATATCTGGCAACGATTTTTTTAGAAATTAGTGATCTGGCAACCTTCGTGTCACGTGACACGAAGGTTGCCAGATCACTAATTTCTAAAAAAAAAATCGTTGCCAGATATTTTTTCTGAATTCCGTAATCAACCAAAATGTTCGGATATTTTTTAATATATATAATGCGTATGAATATATAATGCAATGAATATGGAGCGTGTGCAGTTACCGTTCACAGCAAACTGGAGCGGTTGCGGTTAATGTTCACAGCACATTGGATCGTGTGAGTTCACAAAGACCTAGATCGTGTGGGCTCACTCACGGAAATATTGAGCGTGTGCAGTTACTGTTCACAGCAAACTGGAGCGTGTGCAGTAACTGCACACGCTCCAGTTTGCTGTGAACGGTAACTGGATACAGTAACGGTAACTGTGTACAGTTGCTGTACACGCTCCAGATATTTTTCCTGAATTCTGTAATCACGTGACACGAAGGTTGCCAGATCACTAATTTCTAAAAAAAAATCGTTGCCAGATATTTTTTCTGACTTCTGTAATCAACCATAGTGTTCGGATACTTTTTTGAGCGACTGTACTTATACTTTGAATATTTAATAGCAACAATGCAAGTCTTAGGAAAATTATCGAAAAAATATTTACATTAACTGTTCAAATATGCGTTTGATGTAATAACCGGTGTGACAAAAATACTTCTTATTTAAATTATAATTAGCTTCTGAGTTATATTCTAACATTAGGCATTGCTGTTGTTAAATACTCAAACTTCCGTAATATTCACTCTTCCATAATTCATACGCTTTGAATACTAAGGGAATATTGTTGAAATTCGAGATTTAGAATATTTGATTGAATCTTTGTCTTCATTCCCATTCTATCGCAAAACTCTCTTTTAGAAGCTACTTCGAAGTTATATTATATTGACATAACATGGAGGGAGGTGGTCATAATTTAGTGAGAACTGAGTGTATAACCACACGATCTCTGACATCACTCAAGTGGAATGTCCATTCAGATGGTTTAGTTAAGAGACCACCTGGACTTTCCAACTCAAGCTATGAAGAGCGACTGAAAGTGGTCAGTATTCACTCCTTGGAATGCAGAAGGTTGGTTCACGATCTGAAAATCTGTTATAAAATCATTAACAGCTTTCTCTATTCAAATCCGGTTGAGCCATTAATTCATACTTAGACTCTCGCAGAACAAGGAAGCATCTTCAGTGTCTACATGTTTCTCATTCTAGAACAAACTGTTAATGTCATTCCTTCATAGGCCGAGTTGGAACTTTCTATCTCCTGATGTTGTGTTGTCCCAACTTTGCGTATGTTCAGTGATCGACTAAATACAGTCGACTTAGCCAAATTTCTAATATGTTTTAAGTTTTAACCTTCTATATGTATGCAATTATATGTTCTCAAAATGTTAACCACAGTATAAAGCACAACAAGTGTAAACCACATTTGGAACCACATTGCAAACATTTCGCTGTTTTTGACGTCTTGAGCAGTGTTAGCATATAATTCTTGTATCTTCATATCCATAAAAAATATATGTAAATTTATCATGTGTGCAGGTTTTAAATAACTAAGAAGAGAAAACTAGGAGGGAAATACGAAATATGCGGTGGGAACTTCCCTTGCTGCGATCATGAATGTTGCACAATAATAAAAGAATCAACTGTTGTGTATTTTCAAAGGACTTCGCCTTCCCCACCTTGGGAGGGGGTGGCTTAGTCGGTGGCGCGCCAGGCTCGTAATCTGTAGTTCCCAGGTTCGAGTCCCAGCTGGGTCAGCGTTGAGATTTATCTCCTCAAAACTCCCCGCCCTGTCCAAGGTCAGTAGGGGACACCGATGGGCTTGGAAAGGCCGCCGTCCGTCGGATGGGACGTTAAGCCGTGGCCCCGTGTGCGGGAGAGTCATACCCTGTGCACGTTAAAGAACACGCTGGATGGCCTTGACGGGAGGCTACCATCTGTCTCCCAACAGCTGTTCCAGTGGGTCCCCTCCCCCAACCTTCTCTGAGCCTTCGGGGTCCATGTGACCTGGCCATTTAGCCCATGGTGTGCAAAAAAGTGCCGCTCAGAGGTAAAACAACCCAACCCAAAGCCTTCCCCACCAAGGACCAGTACTAGACCATGGACCACACTTTGGGATACATTGACTTGATGCTCCACATACACGCTCCTCAAGAATGACGTCTGAAGTATCGTTGCCAATCCATTTAGCATAATCATTCTGAAGGTTATTGAGTTTGCTCTGCTAACCTTATGTGGACAAGAACTACCACCCACTAAAAGAGGGGGAGAGAGTTGGTTCAGTCGGTAGAGCAGGAGGCTCATAATCTGCAGTTGCCAGGTTCGAATCCCACCTGTGCCAGCATTGAGATTAATCTATGGTAAACTCCCATCCAATCGATCCTAAAGGCAACACTGATGGGCTTGCAAAGGCCGCCATCCATTGGATGGAATGGAATGCTATAGTCCCGTGTGCAGGAAAGGGTGCTGGGCAGTTAAAGGACACACTGGATGACCTTGATGAGTGGCTCCCATCTGTTTCCTAACAGCTGTCCAGTGGTTTCCCTTCCTCCAACCTTCTCTGAGCCCTTGTGACCGTTTAGTCTTTTGTGTGCAAAAAAAGTGCCGCACAGAGGTAAAACAATCCAACAAATTAAAAGAGAGGAGCAATTGCTTCTGTTAACCGGCGACTATAATAATGGAGTGTTTTATCCTACTTTATATCTATGAGAGTACTTTCTGAGATCACATAGAGGTCTATACGAATATTGAGAATAATGCCTGACCACACCATCAAACCATCGCTTCCATAATTGTTCTTTTCCTTGATGATAGTAAGTTGGAATCCGATTCCTCATTCTTTCTAGAAGATTGTTTCTCCAGAATCTGCCTAAAGACTAACTCATCAGTGAAGAACATATTGGCCCATTGCTCCTAAGCCCAGTCCTGATGGGGGCGGGGGTGGCTCAGTCGGTAGCGCGCCAGGCTCGTAATCTGTAGTTCCCAGGTTCGAGTCCCAGCTGGGTTAGCGTTGAGATTTATCTCCGCAAAATTCCCCGCCCTGTCCACGGTCAGTAGGGGACACCGATGGGCTTGGAAAGGACGCCGTCCGTCGGATGGGACGTTAAGCCGTGGCCCCGTGTGCGGGAGAGTCATACCCTGTGCACGTTAAAGAACACGCTGGATGGCCTTGACGGGAGGCTACCATCTGTTTCCCAACAGCTGTCCCAGTGGGTGTCCTCCCCCAACCTTCTCTGAGCCTTCGGGGTCCATGTGACCTGGCCATTTAGCCCATGGTGTGCAAAATAGTGCCGCTCAGAGGTAA
This sequence comes from Ryuthela nishihirai, assembly GCA_038380435.1. NCBI lineage: Eukaryota > Metazoa > Arthropoda > Arachnida > Araneae > Heptathelidae > Ryuthela > Ryuthela nishihirai. The sequence goes on from JAWZYU010000887.1 coordinate 8,071, forward strand.
AACAACCCAACCCAACCCAGTCCTGATGCCATCGACACCAACTCCAGAAAGGTGACTCTCTGTAAGGGAATCAGGGGAGCAGAGAGAATCGGTTGTCGTAAATGAAATATCGTGTCAAGAATCCTTTCGCAGACAGTATGTCTCGATGCATCTCTTCCTGAATGTGTGCACAAGCAAGTTCACATGCTGTGGAGTCTTTATGGTCGTTCATAGACAGATGACATAATCCTCATATTGTATTCAAATGGCTATAGCGGTGCATGTGACAGGTGTTCGAGTCGCGTTTTAGCTGTTTTGGAATTGGTTCCAAAGTCAACCTACAACATATGGATCACACCACCCGATTTCCATTTTCTTTTATTGTTGGGTGGAGGTGAAGACCTCCAAGAATTATCCAAACGACTTCTTTATGGCACTGTTAGAACAATGGCTCTTGAGGATTCGCAGCTCGAGCAACAAACACGAGACAGTAAGGTTTTCAAAATAGGTTATTTTTATCCGATTTCCTGATTTGCTGTCTAATGATATTTAAATTCGTTTAGGCCAGGCCTGGGTAAACTACGACCCGACAACTCTTTTTGTGTGGCCCGCGAGATACTGATGACAAATAAATTTGTAAAAGAGAAAAAGAACGTATAGAGGACAAAAAAAAATCCAACTGCTCTCTCGATGGGAGACTTCTGTGGATTCAGTGGATCAACTCTGACGAAGTGAAATTCATTTAAAAATAAATAATTTTAATAAAATTGCAATGTTTATGTTCCATTTTGATTTATTTTTTTTGCGTTGGATACATACATTATTGATTACATATTTCTTGAGCGGATCGGGGCGGGGGGTGGCTCAGTCGGTAGCGCGCCAGGCTCGTAATCTGTAGTTCCCAGGTTCGAGTCGCAGCTGGGTCAGCGTTGAGATTTATCTCCGCAAAATTCCCCGCCCTGCCCACGGTCAGTAGGGGACATCGATGGGCTTGGAAAGGCAGCCGTCCGTCGGATGGGACGTTAAGCCGTGGCCCCGTGTGCGGGAGAGCCATACCCTGTGCACGTTAAAGAACACGCTGGATGGCCTTGACGGGAGGCTACCATCTGTCTCCCAACAGCTGTTCCAGTGGGTCCCCTCCCCCAACCTTCTCTGAGCCTTCGGGGTCCATGTGACCTGGCCATTTAGTCCATGGGTGCAAAAAAGTGCCGCTCAGAGGTAAAACAACCCAACCCATGGGCGGATCGCTCTTCCACTTCAGTTTTCTATATGCCCTTCAGTTAAAAATGTTTGCCCAGGCCTAGACCATCAGACATAACCTGTGTTGTTTCGTACGTGGGGCAACTCTGGCATAAATGTATTAATTCTTTAAAATATTTTTTAAAATTTTAGTGTTTGGTCTTTAATATTTGAGCACATTTAATGTAATTTAATGTGTTTATTGATTAATTAAACATTAATTTAATTCAATTAAACAATATCGATTAATTTACATTATTTAAATGTGAGATAGGGCTCCGTGACTAGGTGTTTTGAAGTGATGTACCACATAACTGTAATTAAAGAAATGAGATGGAATTGCATTGGTCATATGATTATATCTGAAATGATCTAAACCTCGTTAAACTGAAAATGGATTTTTTTTCATCCAATCAGAGGAAGATCCTCTCCGCTGAAATCTGGAAGAATGTTCAGGAGTATTTCCTATTAACCTAACCGTGAGATGAAAGTGTCAATTGTCCTATTTAAAGAGTCATCGTTATTGCAAGTGGGCAATCGAAATGGTAGATTCTTGACCAGAGGTAAAGGAACTGGGTGAAGAGGTCGACTCCACTCCTTTTCTATTGCCGAAGGTGTAACAGGTTCCTGTTATCACATTCACTCGGATATGTAGATCAGGACAAACTGCAGAGGTAAAAGGATGCTGCTCCAATCACTTAGTTTGCTTTCATTTTTGCTCTTCTAAATAAAACTCGTTATTTAACCTCTAATTAGGATAGTTGTAAAGATTGAGACACCAAATTTCATGCTTTTCAGCCTTCAAAACTGAAACATATTTGATAATAATGCGAAATATCCGGTTTAATTCCCGGTCAAATTAAAAAACAATCCTAAATCCTTTCGCGAATTCTTTTTCATTAATGTGGCTCAACCGTCAGTTCACCAGGAGCTCAGATTCAAGTCCCAACTCTGCTAGGGTTGTTATTTCTCTATCTGACCTCAAAGAGAAAGGAGACACCATTCTGTTGACAGAGACTACTCCCCATTTCCCCACTTTCGATTAAAGAGAGCTCTTGTTTCAAAGAGAGATCAAAAACCCTCTTCACGCTTTCAGAACACACTAGATTGGTTTGACGGAAGGTCTTTGACATTTGTTCAATGAGTTTCCTCCTTCAACCTTGATCTGAGCCTCGAAGTCCTTGTCACTTGAGGTGTATTGAATTATTTCACCTCAGAGCTGCTTTTTCGCGCACAAAATGGCCTACATGGCCAGGTCACAAGTATCCCACGTGATAGGGGTTGAATAGAGGAAGGCGACCCATTGAATCCACGGAAGTCTCCCATCGAGATCCAGCATGTTATTTAACATACTCTGGCTATGACTCTCATGTACATGGAACCTCGGCTTAACTTTCTATACAGAGGAAGAAAGCTTTTCCATAACCATTAATGCTCTTTTCTCACCGAGGACAGGGCGTGTGTGGGTGGTGGTGGTGGTCGAGTCCCAGCAGTGATTGGAAAGCACAGTTGGGTTGTTTTACCTCTGAGCGGCACTTTTTTGCACACAATGGGCTAAATGGCCAGGTCACAAGGACCCCGAAGGCTCAGAGGAGGTTGGAGGAGGGGATCCACTGGAACAGCTGTTGGGAGACAGATTGTAGTCTCCCGTCAAGGCTATCCAGTGTGTTCTTTAACGTGCAGAGGGTATGGTTCTCCCGCACAAGGTTTAACGTCCCATCCACCGGACGGCGGCCTATCCAAGCCCATCGGTGTCCCCTACTGACCGTGGGTAAGGCAGGGAAATTTGAGGAGATAAATCTCAACGCTGACTCAGCTGGGACTCGAACCTGGGAACTGTAGATCACGAGCCTGGCGCACTACCGACTGAGCCCCCCCCCCCCAAACATCTGGGTTGTTGTTGGGTTGTTTTACCTCTGAGCGGCACTTTTTTGCACACCATGGGCTAAATGGTCAGGTCACATGGACCCCGAAGGCTCAGAGAAGGTTGGGGGAGGGGACCCACTGGAACAGCTGTTAGGGGACAGATGGTAGCCTCCCGTCAAGGCCATCCAGCGTGTTCTTTAACGTGCACAGGGTATGGCTCTCCCGCACACGGGGCCACGGCTTAACGTTCCATCCGACGGACGGCGGCCTTTCCAAGCCCATCGGTGTCCCCTACTGACCGTGGGCAAAGCGGGGAAATTTTGCGGAGATAAATCTCAACGCTGACCCAGCTGGGACTCGAACCTGGGAACTACAGATTACGAGCCGGGCGCGCTACCGACTGAGCCACCCCCGCCCCCAAACATCTGGGACTCGCACCTGGGAATTGCAGATTACGAATCTTGGTAAATATTGACTGATCCTCTCCCATTGCATATTGGAACCCATAGGAGAAATCATAGTTCCAGTGTGCCACTCTCATTTTGGTCCACTGGTCTACTTTTCTTTCTCCGTACTATAATGCGATTGACATTTACGTCTTCATATGCATAATCAGATGCTAGAATTTTATGCTGCTGTTATAGGTCGAATCTAGTGCAATATTAAGGAGGAAGAAATATTAAGGAGGTAATAGATGGGAGTAAGCTAAGGAGGTGATATTAAGAAGGTAATAGGTGGGAGTAAGCTGAGGAGGTGATATTAAGGAGGTAATAGAAGGGAATAAGCTAAGGAGGTAATATTAAGGAGGTAATAGGTGGGAGTAAGCTAAGGAGGTGATATTAAGGAGGGAATAGGTGGGAGTAAGCTGAGGACGTGATATTAAGGAGGTAATAGGAGGGAGTAAGCTAAGGAGGTGATATTAAGGAGGTAAAAGGTGGGAGTAAGCTAAGGAGGTGATGTTAAGGAGGTAATAGGAGGGACAAAGCTAAGGAGGTGATATTAAGTAGGTAATAGGTGGGAGTAAGCTAAGGAGGTGATATTAAGGAGGTAATAGGTGGGAGTAAGCTAAGGAGGTAATAGGAGGGACAAAGCTAAGGAGGTGATATTAAGGAGGTAATAGGTGGGAGTAAGCTAAGGAGGTGACATTAAGGAGGTAACAGGTGGGGGTAAGCTAAGGAGGTGATATTAAGGAGGTAATAGGAGGGGGTAAGCTAAGGAGGTGATATTAAGGAGGTAATAGGAGGGAGTAAGCTAAGGAGGTGATATTAAGGAGGTAATAGGAAGGGGTAAGCTAAGGAGGTGATATTAAGGAGGTAATAGGAGGGAGTAAGCTAAGGAGGTGATATTAAGGAGGTAATAGGTGGGAGTAAGCTAAGGAGGTGATGTTAAGTAGGTAATAGGTGGGAGTAAGCTAAGGAGGTGATATTAAGGAGGTAATAGGAGGGACAAAGCTAAGGAGGTGATATTAAGGAGGTAATAGGAGGGAGTAAGCTAAGGAGGTGATATTAAGGAGGTAATAGGTGGGAGTAAGCTAAGGAGGTGATATTAAAAAGGTTATAGGAGGGAGTAAGTTAAGGAGGTGATATTAAGGAGGTAATAGGTGGGAGTAAGCTAAGGAGGTGATATTCAGGAGGTAATAGGAGGGAGTAAGCTAAGGAGGTGATATTAAGGAGGTAATAGGTGGGAGTAAGCTAAGGAGGTGATATTAAGGAGGTAATAGGAAGGAGTAAGCTAAGGAGGTGATATTAAGGAGATAATAGGTGGGAGTAAGCTAAGGAGGTGATATTAAGGAGGTAATAGGAGGGAGTAAGCTAAGGAGGTGATATTAAGGAGGTAATAGGTGGTAGTAAGCTAAGGAGGTGATATTAAGGAGGTAATAGGAGGGAGTAAGCTAAGGAGGTGATATTAAGGAGATAAGCTAAGGAGGTGAGGTGGGAGTAAGCTAAGGAGGTGATATTAGGGAGGTAATAGGAGGGAGTGAGCTAAGGAGGCGATATTAAGGAGGTAATAGGTGGGAGTAAGCTAAGGAGGTGATATTTAGGAGCTAATAGGAGGGAGTAAGCTAAGGAGGTGATATTAAGGAGGTAATAGGTGGGAGTAAGCTAAGGAGGTGATATTAAGGAGGTAATAGGAGGGAGTAAGCTAAGGAGGGGATATTAAGGAGGTAATAGGAGGGAGTAAGCTAAGGAGGTGATATTAAGGAGGTAATAGGTGGCAGTAAGCTAAGGAGGTGATATTAAGGAGGTAATAGGTGGGAGTAAGCTAGGGAGGTGATATTAAGGAGGTAATAGGTGGGAGTAAGCTAAGGAGGTGATATTAAGGAGGTAATAGGTGGGAGTAAGCTAAGGAGGTGATATTAAGGAGGTAATAGGTGGGAGTATGCTAAGGAGGTGATATTAAGGAGGTAATAGGTGGGAGTAAGCTAAGGAGGTGATATTAAGGAGGTAATAGGTGGGAGTAAGCTAAGGAGGTGATATTAAGGAGGTAGTAGGTGGGAGTAAGCTAAGGAGGTGATATTAAGGAGGTAATAGGCAAACAATAGGGGACCCAATGGAAAACAGTTGGGAGACAGATGGTGGTCTTACGTCAAGGCCGTCCAGCGTGTTCTTTAACATGCACAGGATATAGCTCTCCCGTACATGGAGCCACGGCGTTCTGGAGAACGGTGGCTTTTCCAAGACGATCGGTGTTTCCTACCAACCGACGGCAATGCTGGAAGTTTGCGGTGATAAATCTCAACGTTGGTCCAACTGGGACTCGAAACTGGGAACTACAGATTACGAGCTTTGCGCACTACCGATTGAGCCCCCCCCCCCCCCCTCCATAGGCCAATTTGATAGGACACTTAGAACGACCAGAAGATTTCGAATCCGGGAGGCGGTTGAGTGGCCTTTCACATTGACCTATTGACTACAAATGATTACACTGTACGGAGATTGACTCCTTCCTAGTTAACGCTTGTTCGCACTTTGAGCTCACTTTCAGAAACTAATTAATTTTAAAGAAACTAATAACGTAAATTTCTGGTTTATGTGGAGAAACTGATTTTGATTGGATGCGTTTGAGCTCTTTCAGGATTTAAAGATGACACTCACAACAGGTTTTAAAAGGTAATCCAAATCTTGCAGGTTTCTGTCGCCTTAAACAGGTTATTTAGCTAAGTGCAGTGCTGGCCATCCAGAGTTAAAATCTTATGAATTATGGACGGCGGTGATTACTTTAAAGTGGAAGGCACCACAAGGAGAAACAGGAATTATTCTACGGAGGAAGGAATATATTCTCAAGTATAAAAAATAATTAAACTGTGTATGTTGGTCTAACATTGTATATTACCTTTAAGGAATTTATCAGGCTCAGATTCATTGGTAGAAGTCGGTCTCTCTTGTACAATAGTTTCACTTCTGCAGAGAAAAAGTCTCTTGCTTTTTATTTGTATTGAAGAGAAATTCCCTTTCACAGAGAGAAGTCTCCCTCTTTTCCTATTGGATTGAAGAGAAACTGATTTTTATCGATGGAAATCTGTTTTTTGCTATTTGTATTGAAGTCTCGTGTCCATCGATAGAAGTCGTTTTTCTTGTTGTAGCTGGGATTGGCTCAGTTCCCAGGTTCGAGTCTCACCTGAGCCAGACTTGAGATTTTTCTCCACTTGCGACCACTCTGCTCACGGTCAGAAAAGGGAAAGCGCTGGCCAAGTAAAGGCTGCCGTCCGTCGCATGCGACGTAAAGCCATGTTGCTCTGTGTATGTCATACCCTGTGCACGTTAAAGAACACGCTGGATAGTCTTGATGAGTGGCTTCCATCTGTCTCCTAGCAGCTGTCCAGTCGGGTCCCTTCAACTAACCAACTCTGAGCCTTTGGAGTCTCTGTGACCTGGCCATTTACCCTATTGTGTTCGAAAAGTTCCACTCAGACGTAAAACAACCCAATCCTTTTCCCTTTTTATGTTTCAGCATAGCAATTGCGAAGAATCTAAGCTCATCAGGTATGTGCTAAACTGTATCAAAGTGTCAACTTCCTTCGTCGAATGATTCGGATGTCCTTTTCAAAGCACGATCAATCATAATAAATACTGCAACGGATTTCCCATTCCTTTACAATCTGTAGGCCGGTGTGTGTGTCGGTAGGGCGCCAGGCTAATAACTTGCAGTTCCCAGGTCTCTACTTCCAGCTAGGCTAACGTTGAGATTTATCTCGCAAAACTTCCCGCCCTGTACACGGTCAGCAGAGGAACACCGATAGGCTTGGAAAAGACGCCGTTCGTTTTATTACAGAATTCAGAAAAAATATCTGGCAACGATTTTTTTAGAAATTAGTGATCTGGCAACTTTCATGTCACTGACACGAATCCACCGTAGCGTTCAGATACTTTTTTGAGCGACTGTGTGATTTCTGTGCTTATATCCTTCAGAGGTGAAAAAAAAACTGTTTCACATAAACATGTAGTTGAAATTGAAGTAAAATATGGATTTTTTTTTTCTTCTTTTTGCAATTTCAAGATTTTCTTTTTAGCTTTGGAATTCGGATTTTTCGAGAGCGCGGGTGGCTCAGTCAGTAGCGCGTCAGGTTCGCAATCTGCTGTTCCCGGGTTCGAGTCTCATCTGGGCCTACGTTGAGATTTATCTCTGCTAACCGAATCTTCTACCAATGGGCTTGGAGAAGCCGCCGTCCGTCGGATGGGACGTAAAGACGTGGCACTATGTTGCAGGACAGCCATACTCCGTGAACATTAAAGAACATGCTGGATAGCCTTGACGCAGACTTCCATCTATCTCTTTAACAGCTGTCCAGTGGGTTTCCTTCTCTGAACCCTTGGGGCTTTTGTGACCTGGCCATTTAGCCCACGGTCTGCAAAAAAGAAAATTTCCACTCAGAGACAAAACAGCACGTAGACTTTTCGCTGAACTCCCGAAGAACCCAGGTTGGGAAACGTTTCTTTACTAAGGGAACCGAGAACTTGTCATCCGGAACTGGATTAAAAAGCTCTTTCCCGGATTAAATAATTCTTTCAGTTTTTAATCAGAAAAGAGGAAGAATGGAGTAAATTTTCATTCTCGTTTATTTTAATTTTGTGAATTAAATGATCTAAAAAGAATTTACTAAAATTTCCCTTTTTAATACCCTTTGTTGAAAGGAAATTGGATTTTTCGCTATCTCTTCTAAAGAGGGTTTGGAACAAAAAATAGTTTATATGAACGGAGATTATCCGCTGAACCAAAGCCACACAATCGGAAATTCATTCTTTTAAAAGGAAAGGTTCTTTAATGATTTAGGAGAGTTGATTACTTTAGAGCAAGTGACGACATTGAAAGTTTGCCAAACGATTGAGTTTCGTAATCGGTTCTGTCTCTGTCACCTGCGTCTGCTCTCAGGTAAGTCGCAGATTGCGAGTTAAGAAGCAGAAAACTCCAATCTATTAATAACTTTGAGTCACAACGAAACCCAGACGAGGTTTCCTTTCGTCCCATTCTTGTTTTGCCATCTGTTGAAGCTCACGAGCACAAACGAGCAAGAAAGTGTTCTTCCTTGGCAACAAATCATCTGCTTCAGTTGACCTGAAAGCGGCGATGTGATTGCTTCTCCGATTCCAGTGCTTCCTCGTCATTTGCTCTTTTGGTAACACAGATGAAAGCGAAAGAGATCATCGTTTAAAGGAGGAATCTTTCGATAAAATGGGTCTCAATAAGAGAAGCACGTCACCCAGGTTGGGTTGTTTTACCTCTGAGCGGCACTTTTTTGCACACCATGTGCTAAATGGTCAGGTCACATGGACCACGAAGGCTCAGAGAAGGTTGAAGGAGGGGACCCACTGGAACAGCAGTTGGGAGACAGATGGTAGCCTCCCGTCAAGGCCATCCAGCGTGTTCTTTAACGTGCACAGGGTATGGCTCTCCCGCACACGGGGCCACGGCTTAACGTCCCATCCGACGGACGGCAGCCTTTCCAAGCCCATCGGTGTCCCCTACTGACCGTGGGCAGGGCGGGGAATTTTGCGGAGATAAATCTCAACGCTGACCCAGCTGGGACTCGAACCTGGGAAGTACAAATTACGAGCCTGGAGCGTTTCCGACTCAGCCACCCCCGCCCCCACGTCACCCAGACGTAACGCAAGATTTGTTTAGGGTGAGGTGAAAATTTGAGTCATTCAAATATTATTGTATATTGAAAAAAACTCTATTCGTTCCTAATAAAATCAACAGAAATGTGACAATACACTTTGTGGGAGATGTGTTCGTTGCACGGAAATTTAAGTCCAAATCTAGAAATCTTCACCAAGTTATGAAGATGGTCAATTGGATGAGAAATGGAGCATTCATTATCATGAGCCCACGCGTTTTTCAAAACGTGGCTATGAAAAGGAAATTTCTATTTCGAGTTTTAAGAAATGAGGTTATCAAAAAGGAAACTTACAACTCGAGTTCACGAGGTCTGCAATGGCGTTGTTTTGATTCTTCATCCAGCAGAACCATCAGATTTTTTATTAACTTTTAATGATGATTAGTATTTATTCCCTTTTGCAATTAATTGCAGAGATTTGAAACTTGGAAACATTAATTAACGTTAATTAACCTGTCCAAATGAAAATATTCGTTTGTCAGGCGACATATTTAAAGAATTTTCATTTGTCCTACTGATCAAATGGGAAAATAGGATCAGCATCCTCCACATTAATCTTCATTCGCAGAAATTATGATTATGAGAATATCGTATGAACGTCGGGAGCACTGGGTAAGACATGGGTGTTCTCTTTCTTGTGTTATCTTTCTGCTTATGTCTGGCCTTCGTCACAGTTCTCCTCTCTGGCGTATGACACAGAAAGACTCTCATCAGCCCTCTCTGAGAAGCAGTTGCTTGACGGTTTTTCTTTTGTATCCAGTGGCTAATTTCTGTGCTTAATCAATGGTAATGATGATCTCATAAATCACAGTTTCTGGAAATGAAGAATAATGGAGCTGGTGTTTGTAAACAAATCAGTTTAGTTGTTCTTCGGGGAAATTCAATAGAAAAAATAAATAATGCGCCATTTTTATCAACACAACAATTTCTTCACATTCCAACTACACTTGTTCATTTCATCTCGTTGGTTCAGGCTTTTCTGCTGGTTGTTGGGATTATTACTCTCCATTACAAATACCTGAAATCTTTTCCGCTCAAGATGTAGAATATCATTTCTGCTTTTACGAAGCAGATTATAAAGGGTTGGGTTGTTTTACCTCTGAACGGCACTTTTTTGCACACAATGGGCTGAATGGTTAGGTCACAAGGACCCCAAAGACTCAGAGAAAATTGGGGGTGTAGACACACTGAAACAGCTATTAGGAAACAGATGGTAGCCTCCCGTCAACGCCATCCAGTGTGTTCTCTATCGTGCACAGGTATGGCTTTCCCGCACACGAGCTTACAGCTTAACATTCCATCCTACGGACGGCGTCTTTTCCAAGCCCATCGGTGTTCCTCTGCTGACCGTGTACAGGGCGGGAAGTTTTGCGGAGATAAATCTCAACGTTAGCCTAGCTGGAAGTAGAGACCTGGGAACTGAAAGTTATTAGCCTGGCGCCCTACCGACACACACACCGGCCTACAGATTATAAAGGAATGGGAAATCCGTTCCAGTATTTATTATGATTGATCGTGCTTTGAAAAGGACATCCGAATCATTCGACGAAGGAAGTTGACACTTTGATACAGTTTAGCACATACCTGATGAGCTTAGATTCTTCGCAATTGCTATGCTGAAACATAAAAAGGGAAAAGGATTGGGTTGTTTTACGTCTGAGTGGAACTTTTCGAACACAATAGGGTAAATGGCCAAGTCACAGAGACTCCAAAGGCTCAGAGTTGGTTAGTTGAAGGGACCCCAGTGGACAGCTGCTAGGAGACAGATGGAAGCCACTCATCAAGACTATCCAGCGTGTTCTTTAACGTGCACAGGGTATGACATACACAGAGCAACATGGCTTTACGTCGCATGCGACGGACGGCAGCCTTTACTTGGCCAGCGCTTTCCCTTTTCTGACCGTGAGCAGAGTGGTCGCAAGTGGAGAAAAATCACAAGTCTGGCTCAGGTGAGACTCGAACCTGGGAACTGAGCCAATCCCAGCTACAACAAGAAAAACGACTTCTATCGATGGACACGAGACTTCAATACAAATAGCAAAAAACAGATTTCCATCGATAAAAATCAGTTTCTCTTCAATCCAATAGGAAAAGAGGGAGACTTCTCTCTGTGAAAGGGAATTTCTCTTCAATACAAATAAAAAGCAAGAGACTTTTTCTCTGCAGAAGTGAAACTATTGTACAAGAGAGACCGACTTCTACCAATGAATCTGAGCCTGATAAATTCCTTAAAGGTAATATACAATGTTAGACCAACATACACAGTTTAATTATTTTTTATGCTTGAGAATATATTCCTTCCTCCGTAGAATAATTCCTGTTTCTCCTTGTGGTGCCTTCCACTTTAAAGTAATCACCGCCGCCCATAATTCATAAGATTTTAACTCTGGATGGCCAGCACTGCACTTAGCTAAATAACCTGTTTAAGGCGACAGAAACCTGCAAGATTTGGATTACCGTTTAAAACCTGTTGTGAGTGTCATCTTTAAATCCTGAAATAGCTCAAACGCATCCAATCAAAATAAGTTTCTCCACATAAACCAGAAATTTACGTTATTAGTTTCTTTAAAATTAATTAGTTTCTGAAAGTGAGCTCAAAGTGCGAACAAGCGTTAACTAGGAAGGAGTCAATCTCCGTACAGTGATAATCATTTGTAGTCAATAGGTCAATGTGAAAGGCCACTCAACCGCCTCCCGGACTCGAAATCTTCTGGTCGTTCTAAGTATCCTATCAAATTGGCCTATGAACAGGCGGGGGTGGCTCAATCGGTAGTGCGCCAAGCTCGTAATCTGTAGTTCCCAGTTGGACCAACGTTGAGATTTATCACTGCAAACTCCCAGCATTGCCGTCGGTTGGTAGGAAACACCGATCGTCTTGGAAAAGCCACCGTTCTACAGGAAGCCGTGGCTCCATGTACGGGAGAGCTATACCCTGTGCATGTTAAAGAACACGCTGGACGGCCTTGACATAAGACCACCATCTGTCTCCCAACTGATTTCCATTGGGTCCCCTCCTGTTAGCCTATTGTACAAGAGAGACCGACTTCTACCAATGAATCTGAGCCTGATAAATTCCTTAAAGGTTCCTTACCTCCTTAATATCACCTCCTTCGCTTACTCCCACCTATTACCTCCTTAATATCACCTCCCTAGCTTACTCCCACCTATTACCTCCTTAATATCACCTCCATAGCTTACTCCCACCTATTACCTCCTTAATATCACCTCCTTAGCTTACTCCCACCTATTACCTCCTTAATATCACCTCCTTAGCTTACTCCCACCTATTACCTCCTTAATATCACCTCCTTAGCATACTCCCACCTACTACCTCCTTAATATCACCTCCTTAGCTTACTCCCACCTATTACCTCCTTAATATCACCTCCTTAGCTTACTCCCACCTATTACCTCCTTAATATCACCTCCATAGCTTACTCCCACCTATTACCTCCTTAATATCACCTCCTTAGCTTACTCCCACCTATTACCTCCTTAATATCACCTCCTTAGCTTACTCCCACCTATTACCTCCTTAATATCACCTCCTTCGCTTACTCCCACCTATTACCTCCTTAATATCACCTCCCTAGCTTACTCCCACCTATTACCTCCTTAATATCACCTCCATAGCTTACTCCCACCTATTACCTCCTTAATATCACCTCCTTAGCTTACTCCCACCTATTACCTCCTTAATATCACCTCCTTAGCTTACTCCCACCTATTACCTCCTTAATATCACCTCCTTAGCATACTCCCACCTACTACCTCCTTAATATCACCTCCTTAGCTTACTCCCACCTATTACCTCCTTAATATCACCTCCTTAGCTTACTCCCACCTATTACCTCCTTAATATCACCTCCATAGCTTACTCCCACCTATTACCTCCTTAATATCACCTCCTTAGCTTACTCCCACCTATTACCTCCTTAATATCACCTCCTTAGCTTACTCCCACCTATTACCTCCTTAATATCACCTCCTTCGCTTACTCCCACCTATTACCTCCTTAATATCACCTCCCTAGCTTACTCCCACCTATTACCTCCTTAATATCACCTCCATAGCTTACTCCCACCTATTACCTCCTTAATATCACCTCCTTAGCTTACTCCCACCTATTACCTCCTTAATATCACCTCCTTAGCTTACTCCCACCTATTACCTCCTTAATATCACCTCCTTAGCATACTCCCACCTACTACCTCCTTAATATCACCTCCTTAGCTTACTCCCACCTATTACCTCCTTAATATCACCTCCCTAGCTTACTCCCACCTATTACCTCCTTAATATCACCTCCATAGCTTACTCCCACCTATTACCTCCTTAATATCACCTCCTTAGCTTACTCCCACCTATTACCTCCTTAATATCACCTCCTTAGCTTACTCCCACCTATTACCTCCTTAATATCACCTCCTTAGCATACAACCACCTACTACCTCCTTAATATCACCTCCTTAGCTTACCCCCACCTATTACCTCCTTAATATCACCTCCTTAGCTTACTCCCACCTATTACCTCCTTAATATCACCTCCTTAGCTTACTCCCACCTATCACCTCTTAATATCACCTCCTTAGCTCACTCCCACCTATTGCCTCCTTAATATCACCTCCCTAGCTTACTCCCACTTATTACCTCCTTAATATCACCTCCTTAGCTTACTCCTACCTATTACCTCCTTAATATCACCTCCCTAGCTTACTCCCACCTATTACCTCCTTAATATCACCTCCTTAGCTTACTCCCTCCTATTACCTCCTTAATATCACCTCCTTAGGTTTGTCCCTCCTATTACCTCCTTAATATCACCTCCTTAGCTTACTCCCACCTATTACCTCCTTAATATCACCTCCCTAACTTACTCCCACCTATTACCTCCTTAATATCACCTCCTTAGCTTACTACCTCCTATTACCTCCTTAATATCACCTCCTTAGCTTTGTCCCTCCTATTACCTCCTTAATATCACCTCCTTAGCTTACTCCCACCTATTACCTCCTTAATATCACCTCCTTAGCTTACTCCCACCTATTACCTCCTTAATATCACCTCCTTAGCTTACTCCTACCTATTACCTCCTTAATATCACCTCCCTAGCTTACTCCCACCTATTACCTCCTTAATATCACCTCCTTAGCTTACTCCCTCCTATTACCTCCTTAATATCACCTCCTTAGGTTTGTCCCTCCTATTACCTCCTTAATATCACCTCCTTAGCTTACTCCCACCTATTACCTCCTTAATATCACCTCCTTAGCATACTCCCACCTACTACCTCCTTAGCTTACCCCCACCTATTACCTCCTTAATATCACCTCCTTAGCTTACTCCCACCTATTACCTCCTTAATATCACCTCCTTAGCTTACTCCCACCTATCACCTCTTAATATCACCTCCTTAGCTCACTCCCACCTATTACCTCCTTAATATCACCTCCCTAGCTTACTCCCACTTATTACCTCCTTAATATCACCTCCTTAGCTTACTCCTACCTATTACCTCCTTAATATCACCTCCCTAGCTTACTCCCACCTATTACCTCCTTAATATCACCTCCTTAGCTTACTCCCTCCTATTACCTCCTTAATATCACCTCCTTAGGTTTGTCCCTCCTATTACCTCCTTAATATCACCTCCTTAGCTTACTCCCACCTATTACCTCCTTAATATCACCTCCCTAGCTTACTCCCACCTATTACCTCCTTAATATCACCTCCTTAGCTTACTCCTACCTATTACCTCCTTAATATCACCTCCCTAGCTTACTCCCACCTATTACCTCCTTAATATCACCTCCTTAGCTTACTCCCTCCTATTACCTCCTTAATATCACCTCCTTAGGTTTGTCCCTCCTATTACCTCCTTAATATCACCTCCTTAGCTTACTCCCACCTATTACCTCCTTAATATCACCTCCCTAGCTTACTCCCACCTATTACCTCCTTAATATCACCTCCTTAGCTTACTCCCTCCTATTACCTCCTTAATATCACCTCCTTAGGTTTGTCCCTCCTATTACCTCCTTAATATCACCTCCTTAGCTTACTCCCACCTATTACCTCCTTAATATCACCTCCCTAGCTTACTCCCACCTATTACCTCCTTAATATCACCTCCTTAGCTTACTACCTCCTATTACCTCCTTAATATCACCTCCTTAGCTTTGTCCCTCCTATTACCTCCTTAATATCACCTCCTTAGCTTACTCCCACCTATTACCTCCTTAATATCACCTCCTTAGCTTACTCCCACCTATTACCTCCTTAATATCACCTCCCTAGCTTACTCCCTCCTATTACCTCGTTAATATCACCTCCTTACCTTACTCCCTCCTATTACCCCCAGTGTTCTAAGACGATAATTGTGGCGTGCACAGGGCTCGAAGTTTGTCGGATTGGAACGACGAGCATTCTGAAGCCTTCGAACATCTCGACTGGCCCGCCAAATCCCAGAATTTGAATCCCATAGAAAACTTGTGGGGACGTTTGGGGCAACGAGTGAAGCGCCATTCCACTCATCCGGCCGAACTGCAGCATTTGCTGCTGGAAGAGTGGACGAATATTGATGTGCACTTCATCTGCAAACTGGTAGCATCCATGCAGACAGGATTTCGGCTGTTCTTCGGTCGCATGGAGGCGTTACGGGTTTTTGTTGACACTCAGCCAGGGGTGACTAATTTTTTTGTCCGGTGAGCTTGTTTTCTGTGCAATGGCCGATGGATTTGGATCCTGCTGAAGATCCCCGTTGGCCTCTCTCTCCTTCGGTTCTTTGAAAAAATTAACAATGAGAGAAATAACTTTATCTTAATTGCACTAGATTTGACCTATAACAGCAGCATGAAATTCTAGCATCTGATGATGCATATGAAGACGTAAATGTCAATCGCATTATAGTACGGAGAAAGTAAAGTAGACCAGTGGACCAAAATGAGAGTGGCACACTGGAACTATGTTTTCTCCTATGGGTTCCAATATGCAATGGGAGAGGATCAGTCAATATTTACCAATATTCGTAATCTGCAATTCCCAGGTGAGAGTCCCAGATGTTTTGGGGGAGGGGGGACTCAGTTGGTAGTGCGCCAGGCTCGTAATCTACAGTTCCCAGGTTCGAGTCCCAGCTGAGTCAGCGTTGAGATTTATCTCCTCAAACTTCCCCGCCCTGCCCACGGTCAGTAGGGAACACCGATGGGCTTGGATAGGACGCCGTCCGGTGGATTGGGACGTTAAACCGAGTGCGGGAGAGTTATACCCTGTGCACATTAAAGAACACACTGGATGGCCTTGACGGGAGACTACAATCTGTTTGCCAGCAGCTGTTCCAGTGGATCCCCTCCTCCAACCTCCTCTGAGCCTTCGGGGTTCTTGTGACCTGGCCATTTAGCCCATTGTGTGCAAAAAAGTGCCGCTCAGAGGTAAAACAACCCAACTGTGTTTTCCAGTCACTGCTGGGACTCGACCACCATCACCACCTACACACGCCCTGTCCTCGGTGAGAAAAGAGCATTAATGGTTATGGAAAAGCTTTCTTCCTCTGTATAGAAAGTTAAGCCGAGGTTCCATGTACATGAGAGTCATAGCCAGAGTATGTTAAATAACATGCTGGATCTCGATGGGAGACTTCCGTGGATTCAGTGGGTCGCCTTCCTCTATTCAACCCCTATCACGTGGGATACTTGTGACCTGGCCATGTAGGCCATTTTGTGCGCGAAAAAGCAGCTCTGAGGTGAAATAATTCAATACACCTCAGGTGATAAGGACTTCGAGGCTCAGATCAAGGTTGAAGGAGGAAACTCATTGAACAAATGTCAAAGACCTTCCGTCAAACCAATCTAGTGTGTTCTGAAAGCGTGAAGAGGGTTTTTGATCTCTCTTTGAAACAAGAGCTCTCTTTAATCGAAAGTGGGGAAATGGGGAGTAGTCTCTGTCAACAGAATGGTGTCTCCTTTCTCTTTGAGGTCAGATAGAGAAATAACAACCCTAGCAGAGTTGGGACTTGAATCTGAGCTGCTGGTGAACTGACGATTGAGCCACATTAATGAAAAAGAATTCGCGAAAGGATTTAGAGATTTAGTATAAGACGACAGGATTTCCAGGGAGGGGTGTGTGTGCAGGACCCCCACCCTCTGTGTAGGTCCCTGCCCTTAGGTTCCCTTAATTATGCAAAGACCACTGTTTTGGATTTCAAAGCAGGTAGACAAGTTTGAGATTTATTATAAGACGACAGGTTTTTCAGGGAGGGGGGGGGGGTGCAGGACCCCAACCTCTGTGTAGGTCCCTGCCCATCGGTTCCCTTTCTGAATGAGGGAAGACGGGGGGGGGGGGGGGTTAACCTGAGATAAATATCAGCACTCGAAGTGTTGAAACTTGAATCTGGGAAGTGCAAATTATGATCCTGATGCGCTACCGACTGAGCTTAACTTCGAATCATTATGCAACTTCATTAATTATTAATTTAATAAAAAATTAATCATTTATTATTTTAGTACATAAATTTATGGACGGTTGGCAACCCTGAAAGCCTCGGAAGTGTCGTTTCTTTATCTGTTGAATGAACTCGAATTTGAGCATTTCTTTAGCGTAAAGCAAAGCGTTGCCATGTAAAGCTCATGAGTGGGCGTCACTTGAAGAATGCCGGACAGCATCAGTGGGTCGGAAAATTAAATGTCATGATGCGAGAAAAATCACACCCGGCGTTAGCTGTTCTTAATTCAGCTTAAGTTGAACCGTATATGATTTTATGACGACGAAAGCCATTACAAGTGTTGCCAGTATTTCAAAACAATATCCAGATGCTTTCCAAAATAATGAATAAAGATTTCGAGATTTTAAACGGGAATTTAATTCTAGTGACCTGAACTCTCGTCTCATGACGCGGGCTTTGATGTATTGAAAATGAAACTGTAAAAGGAAATGAAAATCTCTCACTTAGCGATATTTCCAGTATTCGAGTGTGGTCGAGTCGAAAAGTGCCAATCGGAATATACTGCTCACAAAAGTTAGGGGATATATTAGCGCTTCATATTCATTTTGAAATATCCCCTAATTTTTGTGTTGGGTTGGGTTGTTTTACCTCCGAGCGGTATTTTTTTGCACACCATGGGCTAAATGGCCAGGTCACATGGACCCCGAAGTCTCAGAGAAGGTTGGGGGAGGGGACCCACTGGAACAGCTGTTGGGAGACAGATGGTAGCCTCCCGTCAAGGCCATCCAGCGTGTTCTTTAACATGCACAGGGTATGGCTCTCCCGCACTCGGAGCCACGGCTTAACGTCCCATCCGACGGACGACCGGCCTTTCCAAGCCCATCGGTGTCCCCTACTGACCGTGGGCAGGGCAGCCTAATTTTTGTGAGCAGTATATTTTGTCAATACCTATTGAGCCGAAAAAGAATTTTTTTTTTCGTTTTTTAAAAGCAAAAAAATTGAATATTTGCTGACGTATAGACAGACGACAAAATGAACCCATTAGTTCGTGTTTTTGAAAACAAACTAAAAAGGCTATCGTTACTCTATCTATAATCAGCGTAAAAGACAGTTTATTATAGATATATATTTAATAATATATATACAGTTATATTCAAGATATTTGATGTTAATTACAGTAGAGCATCTATGTTTTTCATTATCACTCGAATTTATTCTTAAAAGTATGCAATTTTCCCCATATTTATATTTTCAGGCAGGCTATTGAAAATAAATGTTGCTTTGCATCACTTACTCAAATTTGGAGTGTTTTTTTTTCATCAGAATGTTTCTTGACAAGTTACAATCATTTAACTGTTTTATTTGCTTGGAAAATCAGAACGAAACGCTTTAACTTTGTAGTCATAGACTTTGCAGATAATTTCGATTGCAATTATATGCATTTATATTTTTTCTGACGCATTATTTGCTTTGTGTGTTACGTGTAATTTACTAACAAAAGTTACGAATGCATATTAGAAAGTATGTTATACACCGAAGAGCCAAAACGTTATGACCAGCTGCCTAATATGATGTTGGTTCTCCACGTGCCACCAAAACAACTCTTACCCGGCGAGGGTAAGAGTTGGACGCTACAAGATTTCTAAAGGTGTCTTGTGGTATCTGGTACCAACATGTTACCAGCAGATTCTTTAACTCTTATAAGTTACGTGGTTGAGCCACCGCAGATCGGATATGCTGTTCCAATACAAACCGTAGATGCTTGATTGGATTGATGTCTGGGGAATTTGGAGGTCAGGGCAATACCTGGAAGTGTTCATGTTCTGCGAACCATTCTCAAACAATCTGGGCAGTGTGGCATGACGCATTATCCTGATGAAAGAAGGCACTACTTGAAGGGTTATACCGTTGCCATGAGAGGATGTACCTGGTCTGAAATGATGTAGGTGGTAGACGTCATAGTTTGCTGCACACGAATGACTGGACCTAGGATTTCCCAGCAGAACATTGCCCAAAGCATTACACTTTCACCACCGGCTTCTTTTCGTCCCACGGTGCATCCTGGTGCCAACACTTCCCCAGGTAAACGATGCATACGTACCCAGCCGTCCACAGGGTGCAATAGGAAACGAGATTCATCGGACCAGACGACCTTCTTCCAATCATTCAAGGTCCAGTTTTGATGTTCGCGTGCCCATTCGACCCCATTAGCGCTTTCGATGGTGAACCGAGATTAGCATGGGTGCTGGGAGTGGCCTGTGGCTACGCAGCCCCATTTTCATCAGGGTTCGATGTACTGTGTATTGTGACATATTACTCCCGTTACCAACATCCAAACTGCGTGTGAGTTGTGCTAAGGTATCCTTTCTGTTGACTCGTACCATACGGGATAGCCTTCGCTCACCTCTAGCATCGATGAGCCGTGATCAGCCCACACCTTGCCGGCGGTTCGTGGTTTTTCCTTCCTCGGACCACTTTTTGAAGGTACAACCATGGCTGACCATGAGCACCCCATAAGCCTTGCGATCTCGGAAATGCTCTAACCCAGTCATCTGACCATTACAATTCGGCCTTTGTCAAACTTACTTAGGTCCGCTGCCTTTCCCATCTGAAGAACAAGAATAACACTGATTAACAGAACTCAGTATCAGGTGTTATTGTTACCGTTTCATCACCTTCACACGCGCCGTCATTTACCTGCAGTTGCTCGATTTGCATAAAGACCCGCTGGTCAGGGGCGGGGGTGGCTCAGTCGGTAGCGCGCCAGGCTCGTAATCTGTAGTTCCCAGGTTCGAGTCCCAGCTGGATCAGCGTTGAGATTTATCTCCGCAAAATTCCCCGCCCTGCCCACGGTCAGTAGGGGACACCGATGGGCTTGGAAAGACCGCCGTCCGTCGGATGGGACGTTAAGCCGTGGCTCCATGTGCTGGAGAGCCATACCCTGTGCACGTTAAAGAACACGCTGGATGGCCTTGACGGGAGGCTACCATCTGTCTCCCAACAGCTGTTCCAGTGGGTCCCCTTTCCCAACCTTCTCTGAGCCTTCGGGGTCCATGTGACCTGGCCATTTAGCCCATGGTGTGCAAAAAAGTGCCGCTCAGAGGTAAAACAACCCAACAACCCGCTGGTCATAATGTTTTGACGCTTCGGTGTATATTCGTATATTTAATTTATTGTGTAAATAGCTATCCCATTTACATAAAACAGATTATCACAAAAAAAGTGCCATCTTAAATAGTTCGTACGGAGCCCCCAGGAAGTAATTTGATACCTAATGCTTCTAAAAGCTTAAATCCACCATTGCATGACATTTCTTAATATTGCTTTGAAATTGCGTAATGAAGACATCCACGAACAGAAGAACTAACGATATATGATCAACATTAAATATACAGTCTTTTCGTGTTGACCTTTCTCAATACAAATAATCTTTTTTGTGCAAATGGGCGCAGTTATCTTTACACAGAATCTTTATCTAGAAAATTAGGTATATGAACAGATAACATATTTTTTTAATATTCATTCCTAATTTTGATGATGAACTACACTTAACATACAAAGCAAATAATGCGTCAGTTTCAATGCAGATGCATGTAATTAGAATCGACGTTATTTGCAAAGCCAATGGCTGCAACGGAAAACGCTTCTTTCCGTTTTTGCTTAGCAAATAAAACAGTTAAAAGATCTAAATTATCGCGAAAACTTCTTGAAGCCCTGAGAAGCATTCGGGGAAAAACACAAATTTAAAAAGGTATACGTGTTAGGAGAAAGAACACATTGAATAAGGAAAATGAGTCTTTTCTGAAATTTTCCGTTTATAAATGTGCATTTTTTTTCAACACGTCTTTTTCTTCCAAAGAACGAAGCCAAGTAATACGCTCTATGGACTTGCCAGCACGGGAAAAATAAAAAATACTTTCGTAATTGTAGAGATTCATTTCAACTACATACCACATGGTCCCTAAATATATGGCGGGGGTGGCTCAGTCGGTAGCGCGCCAGGCTCGTAATCTGCAGTTCCCAGGTTCGAGTCCCAGCTGGGTCAGCGTTCAAACTTATCTCCGCAAAACTCCCCGTCCTGTCCACGTAGGGAACACCGATGGGCTTGGAAAGGTCTCCGTCCGTCGGATGGAACTTAAGCCGTGGCTTAACGTGCCATACCCTGTGCACGTTAAAGAACACGCTGGGTGGCCTTGACGGGAGACTACCATCTGTCTCCCAACAGCTGTTCCAGTGGGTTCCCTCCCTTAACCTTCTATGAACTTTCGGGGTCATTGTGACCTGGCCATTTAGACCATGGTGTGCAAAAAAGTACCGCTCAGAGGTAAAACAACCCAAGCCCCTAAATGTGTTCCGCGTAAGGGCCCTGGAGCTTTAAAATCCGCTACTGCACCGACGTAGAAATTCTTCGCCTCTATGTCTTCGTGTTAAGTTTTGCGAAATAAGAAACAAAAATTACAAGCATCGTTGGTGTAATGGTGCCAATTTCACGTCTCTGTTTTATCTTCCAATCTGATACCATAATAATTTTTTGTGTCACAAATATCTTTTCCTCACAGTTTCTTATAGCTCCACAATCTCCTAAACCAGAAGTGGTATAGGAGATCGAGCCATTTAGCCCATTACCACAGCAAGGGGCAATGGGCTAGGGCAAAGGACAGTGGTGGCTCAGTCGCTAGCGCGCCAGACTCGTAATCTGCAGTTTCCAGGTTCGAGTCCGTTGGGATTTATTTCCGCGAAACTCCCTGCCCACAGTCAGTAGGGGTCACCGACGGGCTTGGGAAGGCCGCCGTCCATCGGATGGGATGTTAAGCCGTGACCAGGGGCGTAGCGAAGGGACTACGGTTGTTGGGCGGGAGGGACAATTCAAAAATTTTCCGGTTTGGAGATCAAATTTTGGCAACTAAGAACATACTGTAAGCGCATGAATTTCATTTTGTCTCTCTCAAGATTCCGTCCGAGGATTCCGTTCAGTGGGGGGAAAATTTAAAAATTTTGCGAATTCGTCATAATTGCTAAATCGTCAAAATTTTGCGAATTCGTCATAATTGCTAAATCGTCAAAATTTTACAGAAATATCTCAATCTTTACATCTCACCTTACTTTTGCCAAATCATCATAATGTTAAAGAAAATTATCAATTTTTACATCTCACCTAAATAAATGTTGTCAAAAATCTTCGAATTTGACCATCTCTCCAAGATTATTGAAAGTTTTCCAGATTTTGCCAACTCGCCTTGATTTTGTCAGTTGCCTCGATTTTGCCAACTCTCCTTGATTTTGCTAACCCGCCATAATTTTACAGAAAAAAAATCTCAATTTTTACATCTCACCTCAATTTTATCAAGTCACTTGCAATCTTGCCAACTCCCCAAGCCGCCACGATCATGTACATGATCGTGGCGGGGCGGGGGTGGCTCAGTCGGTAGCGCGCCAGGCTCGTAATCTGTAGTTCCCAGGTTCGAGTCCCAGCTGGGTCAGCGTTGAGATTTATCTCCGCAAAATTCCCCGCCCTGCCCACGGTCAGTAGGGGACACCGATGGGCTTGGAAAGGCCGCCGTCCGTCGGATGGGACGTTAAGCCGTGGCCCCGTGTGCGGGAGAGCCATACCCTGTGCACGTTAAAGAACACGCTGGATGGCCTTGACGGGAGGCTACCATCTGTCTCCCAACAGCTGTTCCAGTGGGTCCCCTCCACCAACCTTCTCTGAGCCTTCGGGGTCCATGTGACCTGGCCATTTAGCCCATGGTGTGCAAAAAAGTGCCGCTCAGAGGTAAAACAACCCAACCCAACATGATCGTGGCGGCTTGGGGTCTGACGATTACTTTTGACGAAACAGAATGTGGGTAGACAGTTCTGCATTGAAGACACGATCGATCAGAAAGTACGCCCTGATCGACGAATTGAACACTTCTGGAATAGGAGATTATGGAGTTATAAGAAACCGTGAGGAAAAGATATTTATAAAACATAAAAAAAATTATGGCATCAGATTGGAAGATAAATTAAACAGAGACATGAAATTGGCATCATTACATCAACGATGGTTGTAATTTTTTTTTTCTTATTTCGCAAAACGTAACACGAAGACACAGAGGCGAAGAATTTCCTAAGAATTGGAGTAAAAAGGAGATTCTCAGTAAACTGAAATATCCGGGATTTCTTTCAAATGAGTAATTGACGCCTCTTTCGCATGAAATGAAGTTGGCGGAGATAACAGAAAGTTAATCATCAGAGGCACGCAAAGTCAAGCCTATTTCAGATTCACTTTGTTTAATACATACGAGAACGATTTCTTTGAGTTCCGTAAGGTCGATGCAGGTGTTTCGAGGCAGGGGTTGGCTTAGTCGGTAGAGCACTAGACGTATAATCTAATGTTACCCGGTTTCGAGTCCTATCTGTACAGTCGCTCAAAAACGTATCCGAACACTACGGTTGATTACAGAAGTCAGAAAAAATATCTGGCAACGATTTTTTTAGAAATTAGCTATCTGGCAACCTTCATGTCACGTGACACGAAGGTTGCCAGATCACTAATTTCTAAAAAAAATCGTTGTCAGATATTTTTTCTGAATTCTGTAATCAACCATAGTGTTCGGATACTTTTTTGAGCGACTGTAGGTGGTCATATTATTTTGATACTAGATCGTGTGGGCTCACTCATGGAAATATTGAGCGTGTGCAGTTACCGTTCACAGCAAACTGGAGCGTGTGCAGTAACTGCACACGCTCCAGTTTGCTGTGAACGGTAACTGGAACACGTTGAACGGTAACTGGAACACTGTGAACGGTAACTGGAGCGTGTACAGTTGCTGTACACGCTCCAGATATTTTTCCTGAATTCTGTAATCACGCGACACGAAGGTTGCCAGATCACTAATTTCTAAAAAAATCGTTGCCAGATATTTTTTCTGAATTCTGTAATCAATCGTAGTGTTCGGATACTTTTTTGAGCAACAGTACCTGCGTTGATAATTCTTTTCCCCTAACTTCCGTTCGTAACTGAGTAAGAATGGGATCCCGATGGGCAGACCAAGAATTTCACCTCAAAATCTCCAGTCACAAGAAGCAGTAGCGCGCACCCATGTACTGCAATTTTCTGTTTCTTATAAAAAAATTTAACCATGAAAAAAAGGAATCGAAATGATGTGGCAGTTTTAATGATATATAATACAGATTTGTTCCGGATACTATAAAGATTTGGTGTAAAAAAAAATTAATATTGCACACAGCATATAATTTTTAGTAATATTTAAAAATCAAAATATTCAATTTAATATTTTTCCCTCGTTTCTTGCTGTGGTAATGAGCTAATTGCTTTAAATCATTAAGGTGCTAACAACACTTCTGGCTGCGTGAATGGAAAAATACGTTAAATGTTTCCTAACTTTTAAGTAAACCCTTTATAGCAAAACGTCACATGAAATAAATTGAAAATCTTCAGAAATTCCCAAAATATTGTTTTTGAGCAAAACTGATGTAGTATTTAAAGAGTTCTGGAAGATAACTGTTGTGCTACTTCTGAGCAGCACTTTTTTGCACACCATGGGCTAAATGGCCAGGTCACAAAGACCCCGAAAATCACAGAAGGTTGGGGGAGGGACCCACTCGATGACTATTGGGAGATAGATGATAGCCTCCCATCTAAGCGATCCTGCGTATTCTTTAACGTGCACAAGGTATGGATCTCCCGCACATGGGGCCACGGCCAGGGGCGTAACTATGGAGTGGGTGGGAGGGGAGACGACTCCCCAAAGTAAATCGGAGTTGGCAGAATTAGAAATGATTTGATAAAATCCAGGTGAGTTGTGAAAATTGGGACTTTTTTGTACAATAAATGGGAGTTGGCAAAATCTAGGTGGGTTAGTGAAATCCAGGAAACTTGGCAAAATCCAGGGCAGTTGACAAAATTCGAAGGCACTTGGTAAAATACAAGTTAGTTGTGAAACAGTTGGCAAAATCGAGCAACTTGACAAAATCTTGGGGAATTGACAAAATCTAGACAACTTGGAAAGCTTGGAGAGTTGGCAAAATTGCAAATGACTTTGTAAAATTGAGATAAGATGTAAAAATTGAGATTTTTTCTGTAAAATTGTGGCGGGTTAGCAAAATCAAGGAGAGTTAACAAAATCGAGGCAACTGACAAAATCAAGGGGAGTTGGCAAAATCTGGAAAACTTTCAATAATCTTGGAGAGATGTTCAAATTCGAAGAGATTTGGCAACATTTGTTTAGGTGAGATATAAAAATTGATAATTTTCTTTAACATTATGACGATTTGGCAAAAGTAAGGTGAGATGTAAAGATTGAGATATTTCTGTAAAATTTTGACGATTTAGCAATTATGACGAATTCGCAAAATTTTTAAATTTTCCCCCTCACCCCCCACTGAACGGAATCCTCGGACGGAATCTTGAGAGAGACAAAATGAAATTCATGCGCTTACAGTATGTTCTTTGTTGCCAAAATTTGATCTCCAATCGAAAAATTTTTAATTTCACTCCCCTCCCCCCAACCGTAGTCCCTTCGTTAAGCCCCTGATCACGGCTTAACATCCCATCCGACGGACGGCGTCCTTCCCAAACCCCTGATAACGCCTTAACATCCCATCCGACGGACGGCGGCCTTCCCAAGCCCCTGACCACGGCTTAACATCCTATGCGACGGACGGCGGCCTTCCCAAGCCCCTGATAACGCCTTAACATCCCATCCGACGGACGGCGGCCTTCCCAAGCCCCTGGTCACGGCTTAACATCCCATCCGACGGACGGCGGCCTTCCCAAGCCCCCTGATCACGGCTTAACATCCCATCCGACGGACGGCGGCCCTCCCAAGCCTCTGATAACGCCTTAACATCCCATCCGAAGGACGGCGGCCCTCCCAAGCCTCTGATAACACCTTAACATCCCATCCGAAGGACGGCGGCCTTCCCAAGCCCCTGATAACGCCTTAACATCCCATCCGACGGACGGCGGCCTTCCCAAGATCCTGATAACGCCTTAACATCCCATCCGACGGACGGCGGCCTTCCCAAGCCCCTGATCACGGCTTAACATGCCATCCGACGGACGGCGGCCCTCCCAAGCCTCTGATAACGCCTTAACATCCCATCCGAAGGACGGCGGCCTTCCCAAGCCCCTGATAACGCCTTAACCTCCCATCCGAAGGACGGCGGCCTTCCCAAGCCCCTGATAATGCCTTAACATCCCATGCGACGGACGGCGGCCTTCCCAAGCCCCTGATCACGGCTTAACATCCCATCCGACGGACGGCGGCCTTCCCAAGCCCGTCGGTGACCCCTACTGACTGTGGGCAGGGAGTTTTGCGGAAATAAATCTCAACAGACTAGAACCTGGAAACTGTAGATTACGAGCCTGGCGCGCTACCGATTGAGCCACCACTGCCACAGAAGGTAAAGAAACCTACACTGGTGCTCAAAATTAAAGGGTAATGTATAATTCGTACATAACTCAAAGTATTTTTAAGGAAATGCAATGAAATTTAGTAAAGAGGTTTATTATTACAAATGTAAATCAAGCAGAATAAATTCATAGTCGTATAATGGGCATGCGTTAAGATCATAATCGTGCAATTGACATGAAGGAACAGGCCATGAAATAATTCTTAGTCTGTTACGTACGACATGCAGTATTTTAATATGGAGTATGATCACCCCCGAGCTCAAGCAACGACTCCTCATACTGTTCGAGGGTATTGACGAGGTCTTTAGGGATTAGTGACCACTCCTCGACAAGTGCTGTTCTGAGTTCGTGGAGTGTTCTGGGAGGGACTGGCGAGCTCCAATATGTCTCTCTAGAGCAGGCATGGCAAACTCGTTAACCACCGAGGGCCTTATTAAATATTGTATAGTAAATCGCGGGTAGCAAAACAAAAAAACAAAACAAAAGAAATGGAAATAAAGATGAAGCATAGCTTTTATTATAAACAAATCAATACATACAAAATAATAATACAGAGAATATAAACATATTAAAAAATACATATGTATGTAGGAAAGTTTCTTTTTTTCAATTTAACATTATTTAAATAAAATAATATCATCTTTTTTTGAAGAAATTTGGCAACGTTTTTCATTAACCAAATCTTCAAAATTTGGTTGAATTTGTTGAGCTGTAGTTATTTTTAAAATTGCTTGCACATGCTTGTCTGTCTTGATCTTTCCGCAGTTTTATTATTTTTTAAAGTGGAAAATAGTTGTTCGCACAAAATAGTTGTTCGCAATTCTTCTATCGGGCTCCGACATATACATTACATTTATGCGCAATAGTTTCCCTTATATATAATTGGAAATGTTTTCTGAAATACGTTTATTTAATTCATGTACCGTGTACGTACTTATAATTTTAATTAAAGAATCCAGTGTTGTCAAAAGTTAAATAAACATATTGGTTATCAATCTTGGCGGGCCGCGTGTTTGACATGCCTGCTCTAGAACAGTGTCTCGCAAACTGTGTGCCGCGAGAGATTTTCAAATTGACACTAGATATTCCAAAGATTTTATTTTGACTTGACTTGTGTTATCAATTTTTTGTATTAAAAGTTTTTCTCTGTTACCTATCGACGTGCTTTAATAAAAAATCTTTCAGATTTTATCAACTGGGATCTTGTAAGTATTTATTAAGCTTTTTCCAAATTTTGGTATAAATTTTTGATTATTTCAAGCCATAGAATGGACAAATATTTAAAACAAACACCGAGTTATGAATTAAAGAACGAGAGCAAATCTTCAAGTAAAACCAGGCTGATGACTTCAACAAAGCGCAAATATAATGAAGATTATATAGAGCATCTAAATTTTAAATAAAATTCATTTAACGAAACTTCAATTTTCCTCTTTTTACTAACCATCAAAAATTCTTTTTTAGGTGTGCCGCGGAAAAAAAATTAGATTCAGTGTGCCGCGGGAAAAAAATTAGATTCAGTGTGCCGCGGGAAAAAAATTAGATTCAGTGTGCCGCGGAAAAAAAATTAGATTCAGTGTGCCGCAGAGTAAAAAAGTTTGCGAGACACTGCTCTAGAGCATCCCATACAATGCTGAATGGGATTGAATTCAGGAGATCTAGGTGGCCACTCTATTCGGTGGATATCTTCCTCTTCGAGAAAATCGTCGCCCACATGAGCTCGATGAGTGCAGGCGTTATCGTCCATAAGAATAAAATCTGTCTCCCCGGAATGGCGTGATATATGAGTTCAGCAACTCGTCTCTGTACCGAGGGCAGTAGCAGCCACTCGGAAAGATGTGCGGGTTTGTACGCCATTTCGTCACGATTCCTGCCCCCACCATCATGCCACGGCCACCAGAGTAGTCCCTTTCTCTGATGTTAGAAAGACTATTGCAGATCCCTGGTTCTCCCCAGATGCAAATACGTCGCGAATCAGTACTTAAGCTGAATCGCGAATCATCTGTGAACGTAACATGTGCCCACTGGTCTGGACTCCGAGTGTGATGTTGGCGACTCGACGTTAAACGAGCTTGCCAGGCAGCGGAAGTTAGAGGGACACAGATATCAACAGGTCTCCTGGCGTAAAGGCATTGCTCACGAAGTCTCCTGTAAACAGGGTGCCTTGAAACCCTCGTTCCTGTAACTGCTGCAAGCTCCAAAGACAGTTGGCTAGTGATCATCACTAGGTTCCATCTTCACAGTAAGACTCATATAGCGATCGTCTGCAGTAGTTGGAGCTCTTGGACGACCTTGTCCTGGTCGATGACGAAACTGTCTCCAGAGTCTTGACAGGACATTTTGTGGAACATTCATGCTCTGGAAAATTCCGTTTGGGACTGACCTGCTTCCATCTTTCCAATCGCTCTCCACAACTGAAAATCATCCATACGATGTCTTCGGGACATAATAAGCTCGATGTGCCACTGAAGTGAAAGCAAGAGTTGCCTAGAACAGCTTTGGGTTGGGTTGTTTTACCTCTGAGCGGCACTTTTTTGCACACAATGGGCTAAATGGCCAGGTCACATGGACCCAGAAGGCTCAGAGAAGGTTGGGGAAGGGGACCCACTGGAACAGCTGTTGGGAGACAGATGGTAGCCTCCCGTCAAGGCCATCCAGCGTGTTCTTTAACGTGCACAGGGTATGGCTCTCCCGCACACGGAGCCACGGCTTAACGTCCCATCAGACGGACGGCGGCCTTTCCAAGCCCATCGGTGTCCCCTACTGACCGTGGGCAGGGCGAGGAATTTTCGGAGATAAAAATCAACACTGACCCAGTGGGACTCGAACCTGGGAACTACAGATTACGAGCCTGGCGCGCTACCGACTGAGTCACCCCCCGCCCCGCCTAGAACAGCTACAAGCTGCGAGAAGACTCGTGCATCCTTTTTGACGCATTCTTAATTTGCATATTCCGGCTTACGTGCGGCAACTGCAAACGAGGAATAATTTCCCGCGTAGGTTATTTTCCATGTTCGTCCATTTTCAGTGCATTCTTTTGCATATATCGGTAGCTATATACGTTTTTTCTGGATTACCCTTTGATTTTGAGCAGCAGTGAAATTCAACAGCAGTGAAATTCAACAGCAGTGTTGTTAGTCGTAAGGATTTTCCTCAAAAGTCATAACGACACTTTACTAAAATAAATGCCATTTTTGAAGTCTCTCTATTTTTTTTCCAGTTTTCATCAATTTTGAGTGTTTACAATGAGCATAACAGCAGCTTCTGCTGTCACATATTTCAGGTATATAGTGCACAAATCGATATTGATAAATTTGAGGTTTATAATTTATCTCCCGTGGCATTTTTCTGTTAAAAGATTATTTTTAAAGTTTTAGAGCTTTTAGTGTAGTTTCCCAATCACATACATGTAAGTCTATCAATGCTTTCATAATATGCTCTATAGAGTCGGCATCCACGTCCTTTAATTTCCTGGGGAGGGTGGCTCAGTTGGTAGCGCGCCAGGCTCGTAATCTGTAGTTCCCAGGTTCGAGTCCCAGCTGGGTCAGCGTTGAGATTTATCTCCGCACAATTCCCCGCCCTGCCCACGGTCAGTAGGGGACACCGATGGGCTTGGAAAGGCTGCCGTCCATCGGATGAGACGTTAAGCCATGGCCCCGTGTGTGGGAGAGCCATACCCTGTGCACGTTAAAGAACACGCTGGATGGCCTTGACGGGAGGCTACCCTCTGTCTCCCAACAGATGTTCTAGTGGGTCCCCTCCCCCAACCTTCTCTGAGTCTTCGGGGTCCATGTAACCTGGCCATTTAGCCCATGGCGTGCAAAAAAGTGCCGCTCAGAGGTAAAACAACCTAACCTTTAATTTCCAATTTTTAGGAGAGCGCTCTTTGAACCTCATTTGAAGCATGGGTATTTGAAACTAGATTTTTATTCCTTCTGAGAATTTAAAAGGACATAATTTTGTGTGAATTCTACCGAAGGTCTAGGCAAAGTGATTTAACCTACCTTATGGGAAATCTTGCCCTGGCGATGGACTTGAAACGGCTGCGACCGTCCGTTGGGACATTAACCCGTGGCCTCGTGTGCTGGATGGCAGATTCTATGCACACTGGAAGGCTATAAGAGGAGACTTCATCTGTCTCCTAACAGCTGTTCAATGGATCTCCTCCAGCCCTTTGGGTCCTTGTGACCTGCCGATTTAGCTGATGGCGTATGAAAAAAAGTGCCCCTCAGATGTCAAACAACCTTCTTTGATCTATTGGGGTGCTTGTGACTTGATAATTTAACCCATTGTGATAAAAAAACGTGCTGTTCAGTCAAATAACCTTTCACTCGAATTTTCACACGAGAAAAGAAATTTGTTCAGTGACATCTGAATTGGTTATTGCAGAAATATTACGGAATTCATTCACACTCTTTACACTTCTGTGAAATGTTTACAGAGAATTCAACGAAGAGGAGGGAGTCAATATTTGCGCTTTCAAGTGACTTACTCCTGAAACGAATTGATTTCGTCCCATTGCGAGAAGAGGCAATTCTCCGCTTGAGGGACAAGATGAGTGCAGCCATCCATTAAACTACACTCACCTTATGCTTGGCTTCGACTTGCACCGTCCAACACGATGCACATCGCGAAAGAACTTGCTGTTCATAGAACAAAATAATCGATGAACTGAATCTGGATCATTTCTTCCAATTTTTTTGATCAAATATTTTTATGCACATAACTGAATGATTTTACCAATGCATCGTACTCAGTAAAAAGGTATATTTTTATTTTTAAATAAAAATATTTTCTTGATTTCTTAAATATATATATTCTCCAATTCATTACTTATTTGAAATATGCGCTTTTGTTTTTGAATAGGGAATTTTCGCTGCGGCTCTTTTAAGTTTCCCTAGTGCTCTTCATTAAGATTGGATTAGACGGGCCTGATTTCTCGTGGATTTAGTTCTGTTGATACGTGAATTGAGGTCACTGGCATGTCTCCTTCCACTATTTCTAGAAAGTATGGCTTCATGAAACTGAACACTCTTGCTTTTGGATGAGAGGTTGGAGATCGAAAGGCGGGCGGGGGTGGCTCAGTCGGTAGCGCGCCAGGCTCGTAATCTGTAGTTCCCAGGTTCGAGTCCCAGCTGAGTCAGCGTTGAGATTTATCTCCGGAAAATTCCCCTCCCTGCCCACGGTCAGTAGGGGACACCGATGGGCTTGGAAAGGCCGCCGTCGGATCATCCGTCGGATGAGACGTTAAGCCGTGGCCCCGTGTGCGGGAGAGCCATACCCTGTGCACGTTAAAGAACACGCTGAATGGCCTTGACGGGAGGCTACCATCTGTCTCCCAACAGCTGTTCCAGTGGGTCCCTTCCCCCAGCCTTCTCTGATCCTTCGGGGTCCATGTGACCTGGCCATTTAGCCCATGGTGTGCAAAAAAGTGCCGCTCAGAAGTAAACAACCCAAACAACCCAAGATCGAAAGGCAAGAGGTCAAACAATAGGGGCTCTTGATTAAGAAATTCAACGATTAAGTAAGTGCCTTTGTCTTGTAGAGTAGAAATCAGCAGATTATAAACTCTAAATGAAGTGCTGACTACATCGATTGGGCTGTTTGATGATGTTTCTTCACTCTTATTGTTAATAACGGATTTACGTCACAAATTCTGATAACTGGTTCGATGAGAATTCTCGCTTTAGGCTTAGCATACGTAACACGTCGACCTATGTTCAAAGTGCTCACCGATGCATCATTTATTATTGCTCTAGAGCCACGAGATAACGCAAAATTTCGTCTGCTGTTACCGACAACTTTGTGCTTAGTGCTCATATCGCTGAAGGATATCTTAAACCAACATTTCTATGTTGGTTTAAGATATTCTTCAGCGAAATCTGTAGTATATATATTATTTACGAAAACAGTGCATTTTCTACAATGACGTTCAGACATTTTTAGGGTATTTTTTAATTAAAATATTGCGATATCTTAGTTACCAACCATTGCAATAAACAGCGAGATTACAAAAGTTCTAATTACCATTATACAGCTTTTGTTTAGATGGGGGGTATTATGAAAAATATTTAGAGCTCCCCAAGGGAGTTAATGCTGTGAAAGAAGTGGTGCTAGGGGTCATGACTTTATTTCGGTAAAAAGCGCCACCGCTTTAGCTTAACTGGAGCTTAACAAGGAGGTATCGAGTTAGAGCTCGTGAGGAGGAAGATATTTTGTTTCATGCTTTCTTATCTCTGAATGGAATCCTCTCTCTAACTTAAAGTTTCTTGGCTCTGGTGGAGCGGGGGTGGCTCAACTCGCAATCTGTAGTTACCATTTTATTCCTTCCAGGTATAAATAGTTCCCAGGTTCGAGTCCCAGTTGGGCCAGCAGTGAGATTTATCTGCACAAAATTTCTCGGCCACTAGGGACACCGATGGACTTACAAAGACCACCGTCCGTCGGATGGAACGTTGTGGATCTATTTGCGGGGGAGTCCTACCCCGTACACATTAAGGAACACGCTGGATGGCCTTGACAGGAGGCTACCATCTCCCAACAGCTGTTCCAGTTGGTCCCCTCCCCTAACCGTCTACGAGCTTTCGGAGTCCTTGTGACCTGGCCATTTAGCCCATGGTGTGCAAAAAAAGTGCCTCTCAGAATAAAACAACCGAACCCCTGACTCTGGTATCAGTAAATGATTCTGTTCGTTGCATTAATATTAATATCCAAAACAAAAATTATTAACTGAATTTTAAAAAATCTTTCTCACGGAAATCATTTTGCAACCAATTTCTAAATTCCTTTTACATGATCAGTTGCGTATTCTTAAGTGTCTTGTTATCGTACTAAATATTCCACGTGCTAAATGTATATAATAGCTTTTAACTATAATGTTGGGGCGGTGGTGGCTCAGTCGGTAGCGCGCCAGGCTCGTAATATGTAGTTCCCAGGTTCGAGTCCCAGCTGGGTCAGCGTTGAGATTTATCTCCGCAAAATTCCCCGCCCTGCCCACGGTCAGTAGGGGACACCGATGGGCTTGGAAAGGCCGCCGTCCGTCGGATGGGACGTTATGCCGTGGACCCGTGTGCGGGAGAGACATACCTTGTGCACGTTAAAGAACATGCTGGATGCCCTTGACGGGAGACTACCATCTGTCTCCCAACAGCTGTTCCAGTGGGTCCCCTCCCCCAACCTTCTCTGAGCCTTCGGGATCCTTGTGACCTGGCCATTTAGCCCATGGTGTGCAAAAAAGTGCCGCTCAGAGGTAAAACAACCCAACCCAACTATAATGTTTATCTCCGTTAACACTAAATCACTTTCTAGCCGTGAATGAACCGGAAAGAATTTTATTCTATCTAGCTCCCAAAGCTGATTTATTCATTTCACCGTTTATAAAATATATAATTTAGGCAAGTCCAAGGAGCCAAAAAACTGAATATTTTGTTCCTTATTTTCTCTCCTAGATTCTTTAATACACATCGTGTTGCATCATTCTACCACGAATGGCTTCATACGCCATTCTTATGATCATCTGCATGCCACAATACTAAGTTAAATAAGTTGATCCTAACATTATAAAACATCATTCAAAAGCAATAAATTCAAAGATAACATAATTTTTCTTATTGTTTTATTTATTTCTAGTTTTTAAATAATTGTCTAAAATGAAAATGTAAAAAATGCATTAGGCACATTTTCTCATAAGATGCATATTTGAAAAGTTATTCGAAGGTCATAATTAAAGTCTCCTAACAGTTCCCCGATGATTCTCTTTAACTGAATCCTGGGTAGGTGCCTGCTAATAGCTATAGCAGTGTCTCGCAAACTGTGTGCCGCGGCACAATAGTGTGCCGCGAGAGATTACAAGTGTGCCGCGAGAGATTTTCCAATTGACACTAGATATTCCAAAGATTTCATTTTGACTTGACTTGTGTTATCGACGTGCTTTAATAAAAATCTTTCAGATTTTATCAACTGGGATCTTGTAAGTATTTATCAAGCTTTTTCCAAATTTTGGTATTAATTTTCGATTATTTCAAGCCATAGAATGGACAAATATTTAAAACAAACACCGAGTTATGAATTAAAGAACGAGAGCAAATCTTCAAGCAAAACCAAGCTGATGACTTGAACAAAGCGCAAATATAATGACGATTATATAGAGTTTGCTTTTATTCTTTTTTAGGTGTGCCGCGGAAAAAAAATTTGATTCAGTGTGCCGCAGAGTAAAAAAGTTTGCGAGACACTGAGCTATAGAGTAGATCATATTTCTCTTTGTAGCTCTGAGTCCTTGGGATTCTTATAGACTGGTAATTTAGCTTGTTGTATATACATAAATGTGCCGCTCAGACGTGAAACAGGCAAATCCAACCTCAGTCGAGAATCGAACCTGCATCCTCCCTTTGGCGTGAGTGTTGTCTCAGTGGGTAACGCGCCAGGCTTGTGATCTGTGTTTCTCAGAATCGAGTCTCAACTGCACCAGCGTTGAGATTTATCTCTGCTAATTTGCACCCTTCCCTCGGCGAGAAAGGGGACACCGATGGGCTTGCAATGGAAGGCCGCCGTCCATCAAATGTGACGTTAAGTCATGGCACCGTGTGCAGGAGAGCCGTACCCTGTGCCCGTTAAAGAACACTCTTGATAGCCTTGATGGGAGAGGCTAACATCTGTCTTGTATGTCCCCTTCTCTGAGCTCTTGGGGTCTATGTGACCTGATCATTTAGCCCTTAGTATGCAAAATAGTGCCGCTCAGAGATAAAACAACCCAACCAATTAGAGCGCCATCTGCCGAACCATCCTCTGAACTAAAAGGAAAGTCTCTCCTCCGACTAGTCTCACCATGGAATCAATCAATCAATTTTATTTCATCATCATATACAACATAGAAAAAAATGAGTGAACCCAAAAACCACATGCTTTGTTTGGGCCACTAAATGATATTATTACAAAAATCAATAACGACTTGCTCACTAAAAAGCTCATAAACAATAAGTGTCATTTTTCCGATTTATGTACAACAAATTTCTGCTTTACACTTGAATATTTAACACAGGTGCAACATCTTTGAAAGAAAAGAGAAAGCTTTTTAAGTTCTGCTTGAACATATTAAAATTTTTTCACTTCTAATTTCAAGTGGCAACTGATTGAAGATTTTAGATACGATATACGAATAATGCTTATGAGCAATTCCTTTTTTGGTCAAAGGAACTGAATATTTTGGACCTTCTCTCTGAAGTTGTATAAATCCGGTTAAATGAGAAAATTAAAGCAATTCTGCTTAAAAAATTTCATCATTCTAAAAACAATATATGTCTAATAGGTAGAATTTTTTGCATAGAGTAACGACTGAAATTGCTTAAAACATCAATGTTACTTTTTGCAATTAATTTAATAATTTTGTTTTTCAAAGACACCAGAAGTTTAAAAATCGAGACATAAGTTCCACCCCAACAAAATATACCGTATTGAAATGCCATTTGTATGCACGAGAAGTACAATGTTCGCAGCATATTAAGAATAACTTTGTATTTCAAGTGGTGTAATTTGAGTAGTTTGTAACGTGTTTACCTGTGATGTAGTCAATATGTTTCTTCCATTTTAGATTATCTATGAAAATACCTAAATATTTAATGCTCTCAACCTGTTCTATGTCATCACAACTACAATCAACATATTTATAGCATTGAGGTGAATGCAGCTTAATGGCAAAAGTATTTACAGCAGTTTTTGAACTTGTAGAAAACAATTTAGTTTCATTCTTATTAATTGAGAGTTTATTATTTTCAAACCACATATTAACTTTCTCAAGAACATTATTGACATTGGGCATTAAACCTCGAATAGTTTGGTTACTAAAAGGTAATGTAGTGTCATCTGCAAAGGTAGTAAATATTGCAATTAATGTTCATTTAACAGAGGTCATTAATATAAATATTAAACAATAAGAGGCCAAGAGCAGAGCCCTGCGGAATACCATATATTTAGTTTGTTTCGGATTACTGAAGCAGTTTTTTAATTTAACTAATTGAGTTCTATTTGTTAAGTAACTGATAAACCATTCTATAGCAACCCCTCTCATACCCAAATGCTTCAATTTTTTCAAAAGCAATGAATGTGTTACAGTGTCAAAAGCTTTTTCAAGATCTAGAAAAACTGATAGAGTTAAATTTCCTTGGTCAATTGATATATAAATGAAATTAGTGAATGCCAATAACGCATGATCAGTGCCCTTACCCTCAGTGAAGCCAAAATGATTTGTCGAAAAGAAATTTATTTTATTTAATTAACTCAATACTCTGAATTTTACCAGTTTTTCAAATATTTTGGAAAAAAACAGGCAAAAGCGAGATCGGTCTGTAGTTTGAAAAGCAGTTTTTATTTCCCTTCTTTACAATAGAGTTTTTGAGATCGTCTGGAAAAATCCGTTTGAAAAGGAAGGTTAAAGATATGAACTAAGGGATGAATAATGCAATTTTTACATTTTTTTATTGTAGTTACTTAAATTTCATCGATTCCTGGGCATTTGCCTTCTATTAGATTTGTAATGGTTTTATCTAATTCTTGTACGGTTATAGGAGTTAAAAAGAAAGAGCTATCTGTTTTATAATAATTTTATAACATTCATAATCAGTAGGTTTATCATTAAGTGTTTTGCTAGGTAAATCGACAAAATAAGTGTTAAATTCATTTGCTGCATCGCTAATTTCTCCATTGTTACAAACCTCAATATTATTCGTTTTATCCGGTAGAACTTCATCTTTTGAGTTATTCACAATAAAATTATTTACGAAGTTCCATTTTTTTTAATATCACCATTACTTTTTAAAAAATCTTCCAGATATTTGTTTTTATCTTCCTTAGTTTTAGACTTTAAGTTATTCCTACAAAAAAAAAATTGCTTCTCATGGTCATCATTATATGAGTATTTTTAAAAATTTTATATAGTTTATCTCTATACTTAATCATGTCACAGATTTCATTTGTGATCCAAGGCTTTTTCAGTTTCTGAATGTTTCTTTTTCCATAGGAACAGGAATCCTTAATTACTTTACACAAAATCTCTGAAAATTTTTTGTACGCATTATTAACGTTAGTTTCCTGTGTTATCCCCTCCCATTTAGAATCTTTTAATTTATCTTTTATTAGTTCATAATTAATTCTGAGGACGCAATCTTTAATATTATAATTTTTTTGATCAAAAGTGTTATTTTCCTTATGTCTAATTTTAACTACTATGGGGTAATGATCCGTAATCGACATTTTATATACTGCAGCTTGTATATTAATTCTATTATTAATTTTTACCAGTACATGGTCCAAACGAGAATGGGTATTATGGATCTCTCTGGTAACAATATTTGCCATTGATTCATTTCCATAGCTAGCAGTCAGGTTTAGATATTCATTTACAAGGTTAGAAGTATTTGCTAACAAATCTATATTTATATCACCAGTTATAATAATATTTCTTGTGTTTAACTGATGCATAATATGCTCTAGTTCATTCATAAAATCAGGTGGTGAATAACTCTGGGAACAGTAGATTGCAATTACTGATATTTCACGTAATGAAAGCTCTATTTGGAGTACATCTGCTGTTTGTATTTGGCTATGGTCTATTGCTTTAACGTTAATATAAGATTTAACATATATCTTTACATTACCAGCTTTATTATACTGTCTACAGTTACAATATGTTGTATAACCTTTAATCTGATAAAGATCAACCTCCTCTTCCTTAATCCAGATCTCTGTCAATATCATACAATCAAATTTATAATCAACAGCAGTGGTTTTCAACCTTTTATGCTTCATGTACCCCCTGGAAAAGTGTATGCAACTGGAGTACCCCTTGTATAAATAGATAAAACTATGGTTATAGTATAACAATGGGAATAAAATAAAACATATATATATACATAAAATTTTGTATTCATAAATTACATATATCGATAAACATAAAAAATGACATTTTTGCACAGCAGTGTTGCCAACTTAGCGAGGGTGGGCCAAAAGTCACAAAGGGGTTTCAATATTTTATAACTCCTTTATTTTTTGTTTTAAATTTACAATACCATAGCATCATATACAGTATATATAGGAAATAAATTTACACTAGGTGTGAAAAATCAAATCTCGTAAATGGCGCCATTTTCTGCTTCACACAAACGTGCCCTTTCTATGGCGTTTCCATGACACCTCTTAGTGTTTTAGGTTCTAGTGCTCTGATTGCGGCCTGAATATTATTGTTCTTCAGTTGTTAGAGGGTTGGGTTGTTTTACCTCTGAGCGGCACGTTTTTGCACACCATGGGTTAAATGGCCAGGCCACAAGGACCCCGAAGGCTCAGAGAAGGTTGGGGGAGGGGACCCACTGGAACAGCTGTTGGGAGACAGATGGTAGACTCCCGTCAAGGCCATCCAGCCGTGTTCTTTAACGTGCACAGGGTATGGCTCTCCCGCACACGGGGCCACGGCTTAACGTCCCATCCGACGGACGGCGGCCTTTCCAAACCCATCGGTATCCCCTACTGACCGTGGGCATGGCGGGGAATTTTGCGGAGATAAGTCTCAACGCTGACCAAGCTGGGACTCGAACCTGGGAACTGCAGATTACGAGCCTGGTGCGCTACCGACTGAGCCAACCCCGCCCCTACTTCAGTTGTTAGAGTGTCTATGGCTTGTTAACATAAACTTTTTTTTTTCTTTGAGATAACCCATAGGAAGAAATCAGGAGTCGTCAGATCTGGTGAACGCGATGGCCAGTTTATGTTGCAACCGCGGGAAATTATTCTTCCCTCAAAAATTTGCCTGAGCAGTTGGATTGTGGCCCTTGCTGTATGAGCTGTCGCTCCGTCCTGTTGGAATCACATGTCACGTTTATCTTGAACTGCTGGGAGTAAGAAATCTTCGATCATAGACCGATATTCATCTCCTGTAACATTGGCAGGGTTCCCAACGTGGTCTTCGAAAACGTAAGGTCCGATCACATTTTCCGACGTCACCCCACATCAGACCGTACACTTAAGGGGATGTAATTCCCTTTTGGTGAATTGCTCTAGGATTTTCCAACCCCCAAATCCTGCAGCTTTGTCAATGAAGCCATTCAAAAGAAAACGTGCTTCATTTCACATTATCAGCTTGTTTAGAAATTCGGGATCTCCCCTTGCTAATTCTTGAAATCTGACTGCATATTGCAACCTGTCGGCATAATCTGGTGGTTTCAGCTGTTGCGCCAACTGGATTTTATACGGAAACAGGTTCAAGGTTTTCAGAATACCCCGGAGTGATGTCCGAGAGACTTCAACCTGTCCAGACCGCCTTCAAGTTGACGTGCTCGGGTCTTCTGCAACACTCTTCCTTACACGCTCAACTGTGGCTTCCTTCCTAACCGAGCGTGGTCTGCCTGTTCGTGAAAGGTCGCTTACTGAACCCTGTTCTTCAAAACGACCAATCAAACGTCTAATCATTGAGTCACTTGGAGAATCTCTCACGCCGTAATGGCGAAGATATGATCGTTGGGTCAGAATTATTGATCCTTGGTTTTAATAGAATATTTTCACAATTTGTGTTCGCTGTTCCGTCGTGAATTTTTCCATATTTAATCTCCAAGGTCTTCTTTATAAAATCTGTAAAGAAAAATAAAAAAAATAATTAAAAAAAGTTATTAAAACTTCAGACCCCTTCGTTACTTTTGGCCCACCCTGTAGATCTGGCGACTTTTGAGCTCTCACGGCGCACCCCAAAAATTTCACCGCGTATCCCACGTTGAGAACCCCTGATCTACAGAGTTTATAAGCAATTTCAAAAGTCCGAAATTGGATCTTAAAGTTTTGATATTTATATTTAAAACATTTAGACTATTGTAATCAACTGTTCCCAAAAATGCAGTTAAATCAGATTCTTCAGTGATTACCAGGCTATTAGCAACATTGACTGACATTAATGGTCACAGAATTTATCAAAGTCTACTTCAATGTGAGCC
Organism: Ryuthela nishihirai; assembly: GCA_038380435.1. Classification (NCBI taxonomy): domain Eukaryota; kingdom Metazoa; phylum Arthropoda; class Arachnida; order Araneae; family Heptathelidae; genus Ryuthela; species Ryuthela nishihirai. The sequence continues at coordinate 49,095 of JAWZYU010000887.1, forward strand.
AAATTATGTGTTTGAAAGTTTATCCATCTCATTAGTTATGCGTAAAATTTTAAATACATCGGATTCCCCAAGAAGATTTTAAATCCTTAACCCATGCATACTTGTACAGTCGCTCAAAAAAGTATCCGAACACTATAGTTGATTACAGAATACAGAAAAAATATCCGGCAACGATTTTTTTTTTAGAAATTAGCGATCTGGCAACCTTCGTGTCACGTGACACGAAGGTTGCCAGATATTTTTTCTGAATTCTGTAATCAACCAAAATGTTCGGATATTTTTTAATATATATAATGCGTATGAATATATAATGCAATGAATATGGAGCGTGTGCAGTTACCGTTCACAGCAAACTGGAGCGGTTGCGGTTAATGTTCACAGCACATTGGATCGTGTGAGCTCACAAAGACCTGGATCGTGTTGGCTCACTAACGGAAATATTGAGCGTGTGCAGTTACCGTTCACAGCTAACTGGAACGTGTGCAGTAACTGCACACGTTCCAGTTTGCTGTGAACGGTAACTGGAGCGTGTACAGTTGCTGTACACGCTCCAGATATTTTTCCTGAATTCTGTAATCACGTGACACGAAGGTTGCCAGAAAAAATATCTGGCAACGATTTTTTTCTAAATTAGTGAATTTCTAAAAAAATCGTTGCCAGATATTTTTTCTGAATTCTGTAATCAACCATAGTGTTCGGATACTTTTTTGAGCGACTGTACTTCAATTTTTGTTTGTACTGCTTAGTTTTATAAAGAAGTTCTTTATTTCTAGGTGTTAGATGCTCATTCAGAAAAAATTTCACTTTCTCTAAATTTTGGGTTAATATATTTACAATTCAGACAATATTTTGTTTCGCTACCTACCAACCAATAGTCCCTAATTACTTTACTTTAAAATCCATAATTAAGTTTTTAATTTTTTTTTCTGTTGGTAGCCGGAACTGTATGCTAAGGGTTCTCAACGTGGGATACGCGGTAAAAGTTTTTCGGGTACGCCACGAGAGCTCAAAAGTCGCTAGATCTAGTAAGTCACTAAGTTGGCAACACTGCTAGCGATTAATTTCTGAGAACTGAGTGACGAAACGCGACGCTGTAAAATGGTTATAATTTTATAAGATTTGTTAAATTGTTTGTCACTTTTTGCGTTAATCGATATATGTAATTTATGAATACAAAATTTAATATGCATATATATAGATGTTTTATTTTATTCCTATTATTATACTATAACTATAGTTTTATCTGTCGATACAAGGGGTAAGCCAGTTACGTATACATTTCCAGGGGGTACGTGAAGCATAAAAAATTGAGAACCACTTCCCTATGCGCTACAACTATATCACTTTCTGATATTTTAAGGTTAATCTTATCAGGGTTGGGTTGGGTTGTTTTACCTCTGAGCGGCACTTTTTTGTACACCATGGGCTAAATGGCCAGGTCACATGGACCCCGAAGACTCAGAGAAGGTTGGGAAATATTCTCTGAGAATTAATTCTCAGAGAAGGAAGGAGGGGTTGGGTTGTTTTACCTCTGAGCGGCATGGGGGAGGGGACCCACTGGAATAGCTCTTTGGTGACAGATGGTAGCCTCCCGTCAAGGCCTTCCAGCGTGTTCTTTAAAATGCACATGGCATGTCTCTCCCTCACACGGGGCCACGGCTTAACGTCCCATCCGACGGACGGCGGTCTTTCCAAGCCCATCGGTGTCCCCTACTGACCGTGGGCAGGGCGGTGAATTTTGCGGAGATAAATCTCAACGCTGACCCAGCTGGGACTCGAACCTGGGAACTACAGATTACGAGCCTGGCGCGCTACCGACTGAGCCACCTCCGCCCCAATCTTATCAGCTATTTTGTTTAGAATGGTACCCACATTTTCCCCTGGATCCTCCGGGAATCCAACTATTTCCAAATAAGTATTTCTAGAATACTGCTGCAAGTCCTAGAGTTCCTGTCTGACGTCCTCAAGTCCATTTCTGATATCTGAATTGGCTTTTTCAAGTGTAATGTTTTTTGCTTTTACCTCGTTCAGTTTTTTTTTATTATTACCTATTTTCCAATTGTTTTTGGCTTTGACATTTGTCGGTTGGTCGGTTTGCGGATTTGTCAAAAGGTCGTTCCACCATATCTTTCGAACGCGATGGAGAAACTTAATGATTTATGTGCCAAATGAAAGCTTGTGACGCGGGGAGTGTTTTAGGCTATCAAAAATTGATCCCCCGTGCTTTATTTTCCCTAAAAATGCGGAAATGTGAAATCAATTCCACAACTATATCTCCAGAACGCGGGGGCGGGGGTGGCTCAGTCGGTAGCGCGCCAGGCTCGTAATCTGTAGTTCGCAGTTTCGAGTCCCAGCTGGGTCAGCGTTAAGATTTATCTCCGCAAATAATTCCCCGCACTGCCCACGGTCAGTAGGGGACACCGATGGGCTTGGAAAGGCCGCCGTCCGTCGGATGGGACGTTAAGCCGTGGCCCCGTGTGCGGGAGAACCATACCCTGTGCACGTTAAAGAACACGCTGGATGGCCTTTACGGGAGGCTACCATCTGTCTCCCAACAGCTGTTCCAGTGGGTCCCCTCCCCCAACCTTCTCTGAGCCTTCGGGGTCCATGTGACCTGGCCATTTAACCCATGGTGTGCAAAAAAGTGCCGCTCAGAGGTAAAACAACCCAACCCAAACTCCAGAACGCGAATACCGAAAGTAACAAGCTGTACGTCGAATGAAAGCTTCTGACGCCAGGAATGTCGTGGGCTATGAATACTTGTTTTCTCTTCCGCTAAAATGGCGGACAATGTGAAAATGATTGTTCCTCTATATCTCTCGAACACGAGTGCGGAAAGTAAATAGCTACCTGTCGAATGAAAGCTTGCGACGCGGGAGTGTCGTACGCTATGAAAAATTGACCCCCGTGCTTTCTTCCCCCCTACAAAACGGGAAATCTGAAAGTCGTTCTACTATATGATTGGAATGAGAGGACCTACAGTTACGATTTAGGTATCAAATGAAAGCTCGTTTAATGACGGTGGGAAACTATTTCGAATTTCGCTCTTACTCTTCCCCCTGATAAAATGTATGTTTGTGTGTGGGGGGGGGGGACGGATTTTCTGGAAAGATTTACTGGAAAGAAACAATGTATATTCTTTTTTTTTTCAATGTCACCTTCTTCGCAGTCAAAATAAGAGTAGATACGCAGAAAATAAATTATTCTTTGTTTGTCCAGTGTCATTTTTTTTTCTAGATGAATAAAAAGATGCACTTTATTTTGTATTTTCATACAAAGGTAGAAACAGAAAAAGGCTGAATGCAGTTTCATTTAAATACTGGAAATGAAAGAGTGCTTTAGGGGGCCTATGGGGGTTTAAATGAGTAGTACAATTATCAATCTTCACACTCATATGATTAATAAAATTGTCAAAAGCCCCATTTAAATCTAGTTCACTCTAATATTCCAATCTCAAATTTAAATCCATTATCTTTTTCTTCTAATTTCCTACAACATACACAGTCGTATCAGAATAATACGACCACCTACCTTACATAAACTGTAGTAGGTGGTCATATTATTCTGATACGACTGTGTATATGTGAATTAGAAATTTACCTAAATTTATACTTTTTAACTTTATTAGATTTCTTCTTCTCTACAATTGGGAAATGATTAGTAATATCTGTTATAAATATCACAGATTTAAACGTTTCAAGAATGTGAATACTTCTGATAAAAACATGATCTGCGTAAGATTTCGAATCATTAAATATCCATGTATATGTGGTAGACAAGTTTTAGTAGAGTGATTCTGTGTCATATCAACACAGTGTTAATTCCGCTTTATCGATTACAGTGAAATATGGCGTATTTGTAGTACAGTCGCTCAAAAAAGTATCCGAACACTATGGTTGATTACAGAATTTAGAAAAAATATCTGGCAACGATTTTTTTAGAAATTAGTGATCTGGCAACCTTCGTGTCACATGACACGAAGGTTGCCAGATCACTAATTTCTAAAAAAATCGTTGTTGCAACTTTGCAAATAAGCAGTCTTAAATAATTGCCTAGATCATGAAGTGATTCACGTAACCACATATTTTGCATATACGCTGCGCAAGTGACGTTTACGTACATGTAATTCAGTGGCCGATATGTGTATATTAACAAGCGGAAGAGACAAATGATGAACAATTAAAGCTTCTTTTTTGTTGAAAATGATCATGACAGTTGTCTGTCGCTTTCATTTACTAATTAACTACTTAATTAAGTTTTTAGTCCGATTTATCTGAGCTTTATTTTAAAAGTTAGCATGATTTCACAATTAATTAGGCTATTTTATAAAGACATTTGCGACGTTACAGACTTTTCTACTTCAAACATTTATAACTTGAGAACAATGGTCTGTAGATCAATTTTCCTGAAATGTTGGTTAATATATGTTTCCGTACAGAATTTTCTTTCCCAAAAACTTTCAGGGAATATTTCTTAAATCGATGATCTTATAAAGTTTAAAGGACAGAAATTCAAAGTGCAACAGTGTTTGAAAAAGAAAAAACAACTTCATCTTTTTAACTTAATTCAACTGGTTTACAAGGTTTTTATAACATGAACAATTGTAGTTGCCTTTAACTGTTTTTGAGATGTTGATTTCAGATCTGGCGTTAAAAAATGGCTAGCAAGTTTTTATGTTATTGGTCATTTTGACTCCTAATGGCTATGTCCACAATTATGCGCTTTCATCTTCAACTTCACTTTCAACTTTCAATTCCGCTTTTCAACACCGAGCCGCCGTCCGTCGGATGGGACGTTAAGCCGTGGCCCCGTGTGCGGGAGAGCCATACCCTGTGCACGTTAAAGAACACGCTGGATGCCTTGACGGGAGGCTACCATCTGTCTCCCAACAGCTGTTCCAGTGGGTCCCCTCCCACAACTTTCTCTGAGCCTTCGGGGTCCATGTGACCTGGCCATTTAGCCCATGGTGTTCAAAAAAGTGCCACTCAGAGGTAAAACAACCCAACCCTTCAACACCGAGTAGTCTAGCGCATGCCTTAGATGGAATGCGTTGTACGCATGCCTTAGATGGAATGCGTTGGACGCATGCCTTCAACTGTCTACACCTGTGCGTCAGATAGTTTTCAATTTTTCACCAGTGTAGACGTGAAGTTGCAATGGACGTAACTGATGCTGCTATGATAACGGGTATAAGAATGAACGAACGTGAATTACTTTATGTCGGATGAAGATTCCATATCACGTCAAAACAAGTACTTGCAGAGTTATATAATATAGGTAGAATATATAATGTAACATTTAGTGAAAATATTATAAATGAAGGTTTTATTTTTATTTTTTGTAATAATATTATTATTTTATTTATAATAAATTCATAACGAATAATTTATTTTGTTCTATAACGAATATATTTATTAATAATAATTTATAAAGGCCAATGTGTTGTTCTGACGACATGGTGAACAAAAAACCCAAGCTCAATAATTACAAAAACCGAACGAAACCTTCCAGACAAACTACGAAGTTGCGCAGAATGTTGAACAAAAATCCACTACTGGTGGAAGCATGTGCGCTACTGCGTGTGCGTCACTGAAAACGGTGCCGTTCAACTGATTTGAGGCATGTCCTTGCGCATGCTCCACGTACGCTAGACGCATGCGCCACAGCGCATGCGTCTAGCGCACGTAAAACGCAGTGGACATAGCCATTACGATCTTCCTATAGCAACACCTCCAGGCAACTGGGAGGATACTAGATATTTTACTTTTTGTGGCTGGCAACACTGATTGCCAAGTGGGAGAAAACATGTAACAGTAACCTAATCTCAGACCGCCATTCTTGTTGTTTTCATCGTAGGAAAAACACGTGCTGTACGTTGAAGAGTGAATTTTGGCGTTTCAATGGCACAAAGGCAGCGTCGCAGATGTATTAATATTCCAGATAAGTTTTGTTATGTGTATGGAAATTATATTTTAAAATCCCAGGGTTGTTTTTTGACTAAGATTGTGAAGGAAGCCTCTATCTCGTATTTTGGATGTCATGTTGGAGATCAGAATAAAACATGGGCTCCACTTGTGTTCTGCATTTCGTGCTTTGTTGATCTGAGCGAATGGTTGAAAGGTCAGGTAAAATCCATGCCCTTTGCAGTTCCAATGGTTTGGCGTGTCAACTAGTCACTTGTGTTATTGCTAATTTTGTTTAACTAAAATATTGGGCTTTTCAAAAAACAACAAAATCAAAACACAATATTCAAGTGTGCCTCAGCCATAAGGCCAATTCCTCATGGAGATCTTCCTATACCATCACCTCCAACCAACTGGGAGGAGATGGATTCATATTCATCAGAGGAAGACTTTGAGGCACATACAGATCCTGATTCTACATACTTAGACGAGCCTCATCTGATTCAGCAAAATGAACTAAATGATCTTGTTTGAGACCTAGGACTTTCCAAACAAGAAACTGAGGTGTTTGGTTCAAGAGTGGACTCTTCTGGCCAAGGTACCAGAGTTCAGAAAGAGAAATTTGACTTTAGCTGCTTATTACGATATGCAAAATGGTTTGTGTTTCTGCGCAGATATTTCAGGGCTGATGGAAGAAATTGGAACAACTCACCACCCTAAGAAGTGGTGTCTATTTATAGATTCGACAATATTCAGCTTAGAAGCTGTCCTTTTTCATAAAGGGAACCAAAAACCATCCACTACAATGACACACGCTATGGGAATGAAGGAAACTTGTGAAAGCACGGAAAAAATACTCACTGCTCTAAAATATGATCACTTTAAGTGGACAATATGTGGTGATCTAAAAGGCATACCTCTCGTGCTCGGACTTCCAGGAGGCTTCACAAAATTCTGCTGTTTTCTGTATTTGTGGGGACAGTCGGGCCAGAAAGGAACACTACAAAACAAAAGATTGGCCCGAAAGAGATGTTTTTATTCCTGGAAAGAGGTAGAAGCTTCTAGTTGACCTCTTTGATGTTGTGCTCCCACCACTACACATCAAACTGGAACTTATGCAAAACGTTGTAAAACTATGGACAAAACTGGTAAAGGGTTTTTGCACCTGAAGGAGAAATTTCCAAAACTAAGTGACGCCAAACTCAAAGAAGGAATCTTTGTTGATCCTCAGATCAGAAAGCTATTGAATGATACTGTCTTCGAATAAAAACTGAATATGTAGGAGTGCGCTGCATTGAATTCCTTCACCTCTGTGGTCCAGGGTTTTCTGGGGAATCACAAAGAGGAAAACTGCCACCAGCTCATTCAAGATCTTCTCAAAAACTATGAAAATCTTGGCTGCCGAAAGTTTTTGAAGATCCATTTCTTGCACTTGCATCTCGACTTCTTCCGAAAGAACTTAGGAGCTGTCAGTGATGAGCAACGGGAAAGATTTCACCAGGATATCCGAACCATGGAGGAGAGATACCAAGGCAGGTGGGACACAGCAATGATCGGTGACTAATGCTTGTTCTTGCAGAAGTAAGATACCGCAGCACATAAGAGACAAAAAGTGAACTTCTTGTAAGTGTAAAAGATCCTTACTCATGTTTTCCCATTTTGCATTTCAATATTATTTCATTTGTTACTTTATATTCAGTGGTCTATAACGATGATGTTTCTAAAAAATTTCACTGTAATCATGCAATTAATTAATGAATTTTAAGTTCAATTTAATAAAATAGTCACATTTATTTTAATTTTTCAAATATGCGCATTTATTGAAGTTTGAAATACATCAATCCGTAAGTAAAAAAAAACTTGCAGATTTTTTATAGATGTAGGAATATTTATATTTGAATATATATTTGAATTCAGCACCCGAAAATTAGTTAAAAATCATCCTATTGGACCAATGTTATAAAAAAATTAAATTTGTTGTCTAGTGTTATTATAAGAGATATTTATTTCAAATAATATGGCAGAAATTTTCTAGTTTTCGCATTTTATGAGCGAAAATTTTTCGGAATACATTGGTTCATAAAAATGTTGAAATTTTCTGCAGCAGAATATTTCAGTAGTAAAAGAAACTCGTTAAATTACACTAAAATCAAAAATGATGAAGTTGGAATGTTCTATTTCTGTGTTGATTTGACATGAAAGGTAAAAATTTTTAACTGCGTAATTAAAAGTTGTAGGTGTGGAAGAAAAACGAAATTTTTTTTATTAGTTTAATAAAACACTTAGACCGCCATTTTTGTTGTTTTCATTGTAGGAAAAACACGTATTGTACGTTGAAGAGTGAATTTTGTCGTTTATATGACACGAAGATAGAGTCGCGGACTGAATTATTTTACCACCGTAAAAATCAAATTACCATTATTTACCAATGGTAATTTGATTTTTTTGGGAATTATTTTACCGCCGAAATTCCCCAAAAATTCAAATTACCATTGTGTGTTTTATGATAATAACATGATAATAATAATAACCTCGTGAGAGAGATGGGTTTGTTTTTCTCTTCATAATTTTTCAAATAGTTTTACCTTTTCAGAGAGAGAGCTTCTCCCAGATGCTTTTGGAAAGAGATTTTGCTTTACATAGGAGTGTATCAAGTACTTATATGGTACCCCCACGCACAGTGCTTTTCCCCCTATGACATCACTGACCACGACGGCTTATACGCCTCCACTATTATCTCCCTTTATTAATATTCATAACCGACCACGCCCCTTATTAATATTTATAATTCATAATTAGTAATTAATAACTCATAATAATTAATCTAATAATTAATATTTTATAAAGTGGTTGACCCCTTTATTAAAAACCCGTGGTGCCATCTAGTGTATAATATGAGTACTATACTTTAGAAAAGCCCTCTATTTTAACCAAAATTATTCCCATTTTTTGCTTCCCTCTCATTAAAAAAACCCCTTTATTAAAACTTCCTCCCCTCATTAAAAAAAACCTCCCTTTATTAAAAATTCCTCCCCCTCATTAAAAAATCGAATTATCAAAAGTTTCGCCCCCCTTTACTAAAAAAAACCCTTATCAAAAGTTCCACCACCCTAATTAAAAAACCTCTCTTATCAAAAAGTTCCGACTCCCTTCATTAAAACCCTTGGCGCCATCTAGTGTATTTCATGAGGACTATACTTTAGTAACCACTCTATTTTAATTCAATTTTTTGTCATTTAAAAACCTCCTTATCAAAAGTTCCCCTTCATCAAAAGTTATCCCTTTATTAAAAACCCTACCAGTATTTTTAAGCACCCTTCTTTAAAGACCCCCTAGTTGACCTACATGTATTTTTAAGCACCCCAGTTGACCCCCCTATATATTTTAAGCCCCTCCTGAATTTCCTAACACCTGCAAAAGTCATCGATTTTTGGTGGCGCCATCTAGTGTATACTTTAGTAAGCATTCGATTTAAATCGAAATTTTTCCAATTTTTGACTCTCCCTTATCAAAAGTTCTGCCCCCTCTATTAAACTCCACCTCACAGATCACAAACCCCCGAATAAGTCCCTTGGTTTCTACCCTCATCTGAAATTTACCAAGTCCAACTGAACTTTCAGTAGCAACGTTCAGATCATCCCCTCTCAGAATGGCTGAAGCAATCATCAAAAATAATTACGAGGTCCCATATTTTGCTAATTCGACCTTCATTAAGTCCTACAACGTGCATTTCGCAAACAAGTGTTCGGTGTCTCACCCGTACTGGGGACCACGTTTTACTGACGGATGGTTTTATAATTTGAAACGTCCTACTTGCTTTACCATTGCGAATGTCTATCGCAACGTTCAAAGTTTCCCCCTCATCCCTTTGGCGGTCATCCTCGATAAATCCATTATTCATCAAAAAGTCTTCCCATTTCCCCTTTATTACGAAAACCTTCATTAATTAAAACTCAGCAAAAGTTCCACCCCCTCACACCCCAGGTGGTAATCTTAAACGGTTAATCCTTCTCAAAATTTCCACCAACGGTCATCTTGGATCACGTTACCTGCCATGCTGTCGACTCCCCTTTCCTTCCGTATCAGACGTCATGTGTTACAACATTAAAACCCACTGGCACTCTTGATCGTAGTTTTCGGACCCATCTCGAAATTTTTCTTCTAAGACCAGAGATGTCACTCATTGACAGCCCTTCTGACTAAACCGCATTGTCACCCCCAATTCTACCCCCTTTGTTTCATGCCATCACAGGAGATACGACATGAAAACAATGTTTTGGAATTAATTTTCCATCTTCTTATCAAATCATCCCATCTCCCCTTTATGATAGGTCAGCTATTTGTTTCAATGTACCCCATCGGAAGAAGACAAACCATTTTGAAATTTTGATTTTTTTGAACCTTCAAGTGTTGCGCCTCTCTCATTAAAAGTGGTCTCCATCGGAGTGAAGGATGATGCCGTCAGATATTTGTGTTCAGACATATTCGGCACAACACATCGTGATTGCAAAAGTATGACTAATAAAACAAACTTTTTTAATTCCCGTACATCCGTTACGCGAGATGGTCTCAAGTTTAAAACTTTTTATTCCTAATTCTTATTACCGCTGTATCCTCAGTACATCATTCACTTATGCAAAATATTACTCTTTCCTAGGAAGTAACGTTACTCAGTAACAATCGATAACAAAATATTATTTCTTCCTCCGAAGAAAAATCAGCTAATTATTTGGAAGTAAGATATCATTTTTTTTAAAAAATCGCGTGTTCGTTACGCTTTACAAGGTTAGTTGTCTTTCATAGAGTAAAAAATAATTCTGTAAAGAATTTTGTACCCAGTCGAATGCTATAGAAAGTAAGCAATGCTAAAAGTAGAAAACAATTCATACGTTGCGGGTACCCTTGCGTTTCTGCTTACACTGCGTAAAACATCTAACTTTTGTTCTACATCCAAGTCCAACATGAATGTATGTTAATGGTGTAGGGGATATTAGTTTTAACAAATACTATAAAATACACTAAGCTACTATAAAAATAATACACTTCATAAGTCTCACTCGTTCGTACCCTCTCAATTTACCTGAGCTAATCCGTCGAAATTGTATTTGCAGCTGGGAGTGATAGTCAAAATTTAGCAAATGTTTCAGAGATTATATCAATATATCTATGGAACAACCTACATGAGAAAGCTTCTTCGATTCGGTAACATAAAAATCCGTCTAACTAAAAATTTTCAGGAATAATTTAAAAGTACAAACCTCAGCAATAAGTTTTGGATACTTATTACTGTTCAGTGAGACTGGTGAAAACGAATTTTTCCCTTGTGCAGAAAAGCGACACTGATATGCCTTTCATGTAAAAGACATGTACAATAATGTCTTTACAAACTAAGAGTCACTCTGTGTGAAACATCCCAAGTCCAGAAATACGCTTCTTAAAAATAGGAAAATTCCCTCCACACATGTTCCTACTTCTTGTCGCTTAATTCGAAGAAATGGGCCAGACACCACCGGCGCAAACAGCCAGCCCAACCGGTGATAGCTCAAAGGTCACGGGCACTTATGCACTGACCTATGGAACACCCTGTCGATGTGAAAACAGATATGCTACTGTTTATCTAAATTCTTTACTCATGGGAGGAGCTGCCGACTACGTGACTTTTATCTTCCTCAACTCTATTGACAAAGTGAAATGATTATTCGTTTCATGTCGAAATGCCGCACCTTATCGGATAGGTCAACGGAAGCTCACGTCTTATCTTCGGGGGGAATCTTTTCCGCTAAGGACACAGCAGTTTACTGCGTGGAAAAGCTCCAAGCGGTCAGCTAATTTTAAAATGTCCTCTTATACTGTTCATCACAATTAAAGAAAGTATGTAGCCGTTACCGGGAGAATATGGTTTGACCACAAAAGGAAATAAAGTATATTAGAAAGGGAAAATCACTGTTAGGAGCACAGACAGAAAAATTTTAATGTCATAAAAAATGTTTGACGTATTTCACAAAACGGTACCGATGTCGCAAAAAAAAAAACTCAGTGTGAAAATTGGAAAAACAAAAAAGTATCATTTAATACGAGTTTCGCAAAATAATAGAATGTGTGAAAATATCAATCACAGTCTGATATGATGTAGAAGTAATGCGAAATCTTTAGCATTATTCCCCACGAATTTTCAAATGACATTCTGGGTCATCATTTCCATCAGTTAAGATTCAACTTTTTTTATTTTTTCCAAATTAAGACTTCCTCTTTTCTAACATCTTATTCACTAAACGTGCTCATCAAAGTCGCTATCTACACAAGATACTTACTCATCAGACGCTAATGACTCATCATTACACAGACAAACTACCTAACTTTTTCAGATATTATGTAAGCATTTAGAAATGAAAGACAAACTGATTGCAAGTGTGCTTATTAAAGCTTCACTGTCATAAAATCTTAGAGATAAACTAACTCATTATATAGCTTAATCTTCAGATGCATGTTTCTCCATAGAATCGTAAACTCTCAATATCTATTCTCTGCATTTTCTAATACATCTCGCCATCACTGATTCATCGCCCTACCCCATAGAATGCTAATGGCGGTAGTCACAGATTGGCAAGGGTCGCTTAAGCGTCCCAAGCCCTCAGTGTCACGGGCCCCTTAGACATAAATGCAAGTTGTTTTTATAATAAAATTCTTATTTTCCACAAGTTCCACAGAATTGAGAGAGGGGCGGGGGTGGCTCAGTCGGTAGCGCGCCAGGCTCGTAATCTGTAGTTCCCAGGTTCGAGTCCCAGCTGGGTCAGCGTTGAGATTTATCTCCGCAAAATTCCCCGCCCTGCCCACGGTCAGTAGGGGACACCGATGGGCTTGGAAAGGCCACCGTCCGTCGGATGGGACGTTAAGCCGTGGCCCCGTGTGCGGGAGAGACATACCCTGTGCACGTTAAAGAACACGCTGGATGGCCTTGACGGGAGGCTACCATCTGTCTCCTAACAGCTGTTCCAGTGGGTCCCCTCCCCCAAACTTCTCTGAGCCTTCGGGGTCCATGTGACCTGGCCATTTAGCCCATGGTGTGCAAAAAAGTGCCGCTCAGAGGTAAAACAACCCAACCCACTGATTCATCTTCCATATGTGTATATTTACTTTCTAATAAACCATACATCAACGACCAAAGTTGGTAAAATCGCAAGCATCATCTGTGTCAGATTATTATTTTTTCCACATATATAGACTTGCTAATTCTTTACGTTGAAAATCTCACAATAGCCTGAAATGGAAACTATTCAGTACTTTACACACGATACAGAATCAGATATAAGTTATGATAGCCAACAGATTAGAAGATTTAAATCTATCTACCCTATAGACAGTAGGTTAGCACGCTTGGCTTCTGATCTAAGTTATGATAGCCAACAGATTACAAGATTTAAATCTATCTACCCTATAGACAGTAGGTTAGCACGCTTGGCTTCTGATCTAAGAAACCTAGAGATCGTTGGGTTGGGTTGTTTTACCTCTGAGCGGCACTTTTTTGCACACCATAGGCTAAATGGCCAGGTCACATGGACCCCGAAGGCTCAGAGAAGGTTGGGGGAGGGGACCCACTGGAACAGCTGTTGGAAGACAGATGGTAGCCTCCCGTCAATGCCATCCAGCGTGTTCTTTAACGTGCACAGGGTATGGCTCTCCCGCACACGGGGCCACGGCTTAACGTCCCATCCGACGGACGGTGGCCTTTCCAAACCCATCGGTGTCCCCTACTGACCATGGGCAGGGCAGGGAATTTTGCAGAGATAAATCTCAACGCTGACCCATCTGGGACTCGAACCTGGGAACTACAGATTACGAGCCTGGCGGGCTACCGACTGAGTCACCCCCGCCCCCCTAGAGATCGAGATCCATGGTAAGACGGTAAGTGTTGTTTTTCTATTGAGCACCTTCTACTGGGTCGTATAAAACTGAAAGGATTCTGTAACCGCTATGACAAACAGTTGCATAAAGCCATATTTATTTTTAAAGCAAAGATACACTGTTTTTGAACTCACCAAGATTCTACACACAATCAATAGAGATTTTTACTAAGGATGTCTATATTTTCGGATTCGTTCTCATGTTCTTTTCAGGGTTCTGTTTGTATTTCTACAATTCCCTACTACGTTTCAATAAGCGCATAAGTAAACTGCGTGTATAAGGGCGAAGGTGGTTATTTTTCGCTGCAAGCACACGTTTTTCGACAATGATATGTATTCACATACGTGTTTCACTACACGAGGATATCTAACCCGCACATTTCATGTCTAAGTAAGAATCGGTTTAGTTATTTTTCCTGCATGAGAATGTGTATTTCTTTACTAGTGTAGAATTCTTAGAACAAGTATGTAAGTACACTATGTTTTATAAGTGTGGAAGTGGTTGTTTTTCCGGCAAGGACATGTTTTTTGATAATGTTATGTATTTACATATGTGTTTCACTACGTGCGTAAATCTTAACATGCATATTTCGTATTTAGCCAAGAGTGGGTTTAGTAATTTTTTCCGCATTAGAATGCATGTTTCTTTATGTTCGAAACTTTTTCTCTGTTTATTACAAGTATGTGCATGTGCGAAGTAGAGTAGCAACAATAGTTTAACCACAAGTATTCATTTTTTAAGTATTACGGCGTTAATGTCACAATTTCGTTTCTTACAACAACGTTCATTTCTAGTGAGATGCAAGTCACCAACGTTATTTTTCCTGCAAACATTCACTTTTTGTGCAAGCAAGTGAATATTACATGTATTTTCAGTTGTATGTGAATCAAATATTCACTTTTCTGATCAAGGGTGAAATCAACACACTGTGTATAACATTTGTAAGTATGAACCAGTTTGGATAATTTTCATGCAAGCGCCTTACGTGCGAGACCTACTTATGTTTTTCGGAGCGTTGGAACATGTATGTGTGAAATTAGTTTTTTCCACGAGTTTCGAAAAAGCATTTTTTGTTCAAAAAGTAGCTATGCAAAATATTTCATCACTGATTTTAACTTGAATACTCATATTTCAGTAGTTGTAAGTATTTTTCTTCAACATGTTCGAATATATTTTTTTTTGAATGCGAATGTCTTACGTTACGTTTTCTGTCAGATATCTCGTAACGAACAAAACGTGTGTGTTTTTGTGAATACAGAAGATGACATAAAACCGAGAATTTTTCAGACTTAGGATAACACAATATCCTGATGCGTTAAGAACGAGATGGAGGGATGCTAACAAGTGAACATGGTCTACGACGAGTGCAATCCTTGTTGCTTCGTGCAAGGGGCGAAGGATGAGGAAACATGTAATCATCTGAAAAGGGAAATACAGTTATTTCAAAAAAGAGGGACAGGCTAGCCTTTTATGGTACAAGGATTTTGTCTTATTTTCAGGAGGATGGAAAATTATTTCCAAAACATTTTTTCCCTACTGTATCTCCTGTGATGGCCTGAAACAAAGGGGGTAGAATTGGGGGTGACAATGCGGTTTAGTCAGAAGGGCTGTCAATGAGTGGCATCTCTGGACTTTGAAAAATTTCGAGATGGGTCTGGAAACTACGATCAAGAGTGCCAGTGGGTTTTAATGTTGTAACACATCATGTCTGATACGGAAAGAAAGGGGGGTCGACAGCATGGCAGGTAACGTGATCCAAGATGACCGTTGGTGGAAATTTCGAGAAGGATTAACCGTTCAAGATTACCACCCGAGATGTGAGGAGGTGGAACTTTTGCTGAGTTTTAATTAATGAAGGTTTTCTTAATAAAGGGGAAATGGGAGGACTTTTTGATGAATAATGGATTTATCGAAAATGACCGCCAAAGGGATGAGGGGTATACCTTGAACGTTGTGATAGACATTCACAATGGTTGAGCAAAACTTACGAATTATTATTCAGAGACTTGTGATTCCCCGTTTGGAAATTTTTGTAGGAAGTTTCAGATTATAAAACATCCATCCGTCTGTCAAAAATTTGGAAATTTTTGTAGGAAGTTTTCAGATTATAAAATCATCCATCTGTCAGATTATAAAACCATCCGTCAGTAAAACGTGGTCCTCAGTACGGGTGAGATACCGAACATTTGTTTGCGAAATGCACGTTGTAGGACTTAATGAAGGTCGAATTCGCAAAATATGGAACCTCGTAATTATTTTTGACGATTGCTTCAGCCATTCTGAGAGGGGATGATCTGAACGTTGCTACTGAAAGTTCAGTTGGGTTGTTTTACCTCTGAGCGGCACTTTTTTGCACACCATAGGCTAAATGGCCAGGTCACATGGACCCCGAAGGCTCAGAGAAGGTTGGGGGAGGGGACCCACTGGAACAGCTGTTGGGAGACAGATGGTAGCCTCCCGTCAAGGCCATCCAGCGTGTTCTTTAACGTGCACAGGGTATGGCTCTCCCACACACGGGGCCACGGCTTAACGTCCCATCCGACGGACGGCGGCCTTTCCAAGCCCATCGGTGTCCCCTACTGACCGTGGGCAGGGCGGGGAATTTTGCGGAGATAAATCTCAACGCTGACAGCTGGGACTCGAACCTGGGAACTACAGATTACGAGCCTGGCGCGCTACCGACTGAGCCACCCCCGCCCCCTGAAAGTTCAGTTGGACTTGGTAAATTTCAGATGAGGGTAGAAACCAAGAGACTTATTCGGGAGTTTGTGATCTGTGAGGGGGAGTTTAATAGAGGGGGCAGAACTTTTGATAAGGGAGAGTTAAAAATTGGAAAAATTTCGATTAAAATCGAATGCTTACTAAAGTATACACTAGATGGCACCACCAAAAATCGAGGACTTTTTCAGGTGTTAGGAAATTCAGGGGGGCTTAAAAATACAGATGGGTCAACCAGGAGGTCTTTAAAGGGGGGGGGGCTTAAAAATACAGGACAACTGGATACAATATTATATATATTAAAAATATAGGATAACTGAAATACAGGACTTTGATAAGGGTTTTTTTTAAACGAGGGGGAGTCAAAAAAATTGGTTTAAAAT